>ML791977.1:188603-198624 GCA_009831015.1 Picea engelmannii | reverse complement strand
CAAATCAACATCATAATAAACAAATCAACCCAAAAGCACACTCCCTGACTCGGTCCGGAGTCCAAGGGGGTCTACCGATGCCTCCGCATCCTCAAGGTCACAAACCTGCACACTCAATAAACTGAGTCAATAGCACCCGTCTAACTGAATAGTAACACATCATATCATCTGTCAATCACATTATAATCAAATATATAAGGTCCAACATCAAAAAGGGTCCAGATCACTTGCGAGCAAGTGTCCTCAAAGAATAAGTGTCCTCAGTGCGCCAGAGCGGGATGTTACAGATCGCGTGCAACAACTATGTAATAACCTATCTGAGTACCACATTCTATTTATAATATTGCACATTTGAATTATAACATGTATTATGTTTTTATTAATGCTTCGGTTATTAGACATATGCCATCGCCCTTTGTTTGCATTTTTACAGGTGCATTTATTCTCATTTATGTCAGCATATGGGCATCATTTTCACATTGAGTATGTTGATGAAGACCACATCACACAATATTGTGGAGTGGAGGTCGTGTTTTACCAATATATTCGTGCTAGTTGCCCTGATGAAAAACTGATAGAGGGGAAGCTAGGTTACATTGGAAAGATAAAAGAGGTCATGCAAGTGGACTTCTCGTCGTTTCAATGTGTTATCTTTTATTGCAAGTGGTGGGATACCTTTTACCAGAGAAATGTAAAGGAAGATCATGATAGTGGGCTAATATGTATTAACTCTAAAAAAATGAGGGTTGAAAGTAAGGAGCCTTATGTTTTCCCAAAACATTGCAGCCAAGTGTTTTTTACCCAAATGTGTTGGATGAGGATTGGACGTTCATACTGAGACATGATCTGAGATATAAACATATTTTTTAGAACAACATTGTTACAATGCCAAGTGAGAAAGATAATCAAGGTGATGGAAACGGAGACTGATTTCATGTAAATGGTTTGTTTGGACATTTATATTGTGGATGTGTCATTTATTATGGGCATATATAATGGACAATTATGTTTTTACTTCCTTCATTTTAGAATTCTATTGGATATGAAAATTTAACAACCATTTACAACCACCATATTGAAAATACATTAAATAGACATACAAGAATAACATTTCATTTTGATGTATTTTCATTGTCATATTTATTATTTATTATACAAAATTCATGTTGCATTTTATTAAACTATGTTTATGTTAACCATTGAAATACTAAGAATTAATTGAGATATCACAAGTTCGTGGTGTACAATCCTAAAGATTTATTTTAAATTATACTTAATTTAACGAAAAGTGAATATATTAAAAAATATTCAAACTTCAAAATTTTTATTGTTTGAGAAAATCAAAATTCAAATAAATATATACATAAATGGAAATTAATTTGTTGATTATTTGGGTTGGTTTTCATTGATGTCAACCCTTGAAGAAAGTCTGGTAGCGAATTCTGGTAGCACAAAGGTTTGGGTAATGGACCCAAGTTTGTTTGATGTATAATGGTATGGGTTTTAATATATTTTAAGGTATGACTATTCTAGATTGATAGTACATGTCATGCCATTTCTGGTGGTATATGTGACATCACATAACTCCTCACGGTTAGATATTTATGGCCATGTGCAGTTGGAGAACCCTCATGAGTCATCTAGAAGCCCCAAAAGGTCAAAGTAGTCAAAGTGGTTGTAAAGAAGAAATTATTTAAATAATAAAGTGAAGTGATGAGTGTACTATAAGTCAAAGTGGATACAAAAGAAATTATTTAAATATTAAAGTTAATGGAGAAATTGCTATGTGGACAAGTGGTTAGAAATGGGTTAGCCTTAAAATAAGGAAAGTGGTTTAAAATGGTTAGAAGGTAAATAATAAAGTGAAGTGATGATTTTCCTATAAGTCAAAGTGGATAAATAAAAAATTATTTAAATATCAAAGTTAATGGAGAAATTACTAAGTGGACAAGTGGTTAAAAGTGGGTTATCCCTAAAATAAGGAAAGTGGTTTAAGATGGTTAGAAGGTAACCCCTTGAGGAAGCTACACAAAAGTATAAATAAGTGGCAAGGGTCTCTCATTTAATTACAATTGAGAATATTGAATATCTGCAAGTGACTAAGGTAACCAAAGAATATCTAAGGCAAATTTCAGAGGGAAGGTGAAGTAAAAAAGGTCAAAATTCAAGGGAGGATAAATTCTTTTGATGATGTTTTCCAAGGTATGTTATTTACAGATCATCTCACCATTTTTGTAATAACATTTTTTCTAGAATGATTCAGACCGTAAAATATGGAGGCCATTGAGGAAACATATCCAAGTAGTTGTGATAAAACTTCCAGCTTGTGGGTCATTGTATTTGTGGAGTTACACTCCATGGAAAATAGGGTTTGTGGCTAGTCTTGAAACTAGTCTAAAATAGGTGTTTCGAGTAAAAACGTCATAAATTCTTCATAACATATCCAAATTCAGTAAGACCAAATGTATTGGTTATAATATAGTCTATAGTATTTTTTGTACTATTTTATGATCCATAAAACAAATATTCCATGCGGGCACACTCTACAAGTTCGTTGTCTAGAATAAGTTATAATTCAACAAGGTATGTCATTTTTTCTATAACTCTTTTTCTAAGAGGTTCCAAGTAGTGACACCTGGAGGAATTTCATAAAAGACATTGAAGAACTGACACAACACCCCTACCTCAGCAGGCTCTATGTAACCTCTCGGTATTGGACCGTTCTGGTCCCTTGAGCCGAAATGGCTCTTTAGTTCCCACAGGAACCTTCCCACATGTAACCACAGGTCCTTCTAGGGTTTGATCCTGCGCAAAAAAGCACAAGGCACAAACCTCCACTCCACGTGACCAAATGACGTGACCAAAACCTTTACCTAAAAAGGCATTTTGGGTTTTTCGGCTTCTTGATTCCTATTGTGAGTTCCTTTGACTCCTTCGATCCCAGAAACCCCGAAAAGGGATAACAAGCTTTTATCTCTTCGCTTATACCTCATCCATATGACCTCAGTCAAGTCCTGGGCTCCACCTCCGAGCACGTCGGTATTTCACGACTCGTGATTTCACAATGTGACTCTTCTCCCCTCTCCTAAAGTCTGAAATCGTGACTTCCTCTCCTCAGATCGATGAACCTGGGCTTCCCATGATCTGACAGTCCAGATTGTATCGGAATTTCACGTATCAGGATTTCTCAACTCAATCCCTCCAAGTCACGACTTTCTCCATGCTCCGACTCCTGAAATGATGAAATCCTAAATCACAATATTAATGACTCTCATTGATCCAAATCTAACAGTGACTATTCCTCCTGAGCTTATGAGTGTTGACAGACACTCAGCCTTAAATTCTCCACTCATCCACTGGATCTAACGGATCATGAAAAATTGGTAGCTCTCCCTCTGAGAATTTCAACCGTCCATTCAAGTTCTTGATGCTCCTGGCCAAATAACTCGACATCTACTTTTGAGCTTGATTTCTACGATGTGAGTTTAGCCTCGTCTTTTGTTCAAACTCTTCGAAGTATCTATCCCTCCTGAGCTTGATTCTTGCTACAAACTCAAGTAATTTAAGGGATTCTACCTGCACTCCTTGTGGCTTCACGATAATCTTTGATTATCTGAACTTCCCAGTTCTGAGCACTCCTTGTGACAGTAACTCTTCAACCACTCACTTGGTTGGAAAAAAATTCTAAGACCTCATCTCACCTACGCACACCTTGCACGGCTCTGTGCTATACTTGCACTTCTTCTGGTATGAGAACAACGGTATCTCTCTTGAGATTTTCTGAGGTAAAACTTAGAATCTTGTCAACACACTCTTTGTTGACTTTCACTACAATCCTTGCAAGAATTCTCAAGACGCGAAAAAATTGAAACCCATACTCTCCCTCTCACAGAATTCATACATTCAACATGAAATCATACATACACACAACATTGACACAAATGCATGACTGAACATATAAGAAAATTGTAAACATATCATTCAATAGATGTAAATAGAATTCATAACACCATGAGTTGGATCAAATATTTCTTATATTAATCCAAGTGCATCTGTACATGGTTTCTATGGCAACAACTATCTTCTTATACAATATTCTACAATCTATCTTCTGCTCTGCTCTCCTATTCTTCTTGCTTCTACAACTCTTACTTTTCTAATGAGAATAATCTTGATACAATACAATACATATGAGGGAGAATTCTAGATTTTTCCCTCGTACAGCTGTAAGCTATCTAATGGAATTAAATTCTACATCTACTTTACATTTATTACATTAAATGCCTCCAACAAAAAAATGAGAGCAACTTCTCAAGATCTGCATTACAATATCCAAACCATAAAAGAAAAAGTATCTTCCCAGATATTACATTAATGTTTTATCTTTTCAAATACAAAACATTCTCAAAATGTGCGTTGGTGTGTTTCCAGTTGTCCTCCACTTGTGCTTGCTTACGATGCTCCTGCATCACACTCCTTTGGCTGAAAAATTCATGGACTCATGTTCATGAGATCATACATTGTTTGTCCATGTTTCTGAATCTCCGCTTTGCTTTCCCAAATGGCATATTCAATCGGGTGTCCCTTCAATTTTACCAAGTATTCAAAATATGTCTTTCTCCGATTCTTCTTGCTAACTCTCTAATCAATGATCTTTTCCATCTGTGGCTTTTCAGCTACAGGCAGCTGTTTGACTCACTGAACTTATTTTTTATTCACTTCTCCACCTACTTCATATTCTCTGTAAGGATACATATCCTCTATGTTTAATATGGGTGAAATTCCCACACCATCTGGCAATTCTATTTCGTAAGCATTTGCCTCAAATTTTCTCCGAATTTTACACGGTCCTATATTTTTCATTTTCAGTTTATTATACATTCTTCTTAGGAATATTTCCTTTCTTATATACGCTAAGACCAAATCTCCCACTTTGAATTGAATCTCTCTTAGGTGTTGATCTGCTCTATGCTTGTATTCCTGGTTAGATTACTGCAACCACTCTTTAATCTTACTGTGGAGTTCTTGCATCTCTGCTGCAAAATCTTCTACTCCAGTTCTTATAAACTCATGTTTCTCTAAGTCCCTCAACTCAGATACACCTCTTGGATGCATTCCATACATTATCTGGAATGGGCTATGTCCTGTGCTCCTGTTAGGTGAGTCATTATATGCAAATTTTGCTCGCGACATAATATGATCCCACTGATTGTGATGTTCAGCGACTAAACTCCTCACCAAGTCCCCTAAGTTTCGATTTACTACCTCAGTATGTCCATCTATCTGAGGGTGATACACTGAGCTAAACGATAAATTTGTCCCCAGCTTCCTCCATAGTGTCCTCCATAAATGACCAACAAATTTGGTATCTTGATATGAAACAATACTCTTGGGTAAACCATGAAGTCGAATAACTTCTTTGAAAAACAGATTTCCAATGTGTGTTGCATCACTGGTTTTCTGACATGGAATGAAATGTGCCATTTTTTAGAATCTTTCGACTACCAAAAATACAAAATAACAACTTCTCTGTCTCCTCGGAAATCCTAACACAAAATCCATTATTATCGCATCCCACAGCCTCTCTAGTACTGACAATGGTTGAAACAATCATGTATTATTTCTTTTCCCCTTTGTGTGCTGGAAAATTCTACATCTGTTGACAAACTTCTTGACATCTTTCCTCATTACCGACCAATAATATAAATTGTTCAGTTGTACAAATGTCTTATCATGGCCGAAATGTCTAGCCAATCCTCCACTATGTTTTTCCTGTAGAAGATTCTCTCTCATAGAACTCTTCGAGATAAACAACTGATTTCCTTTGAATAATAATGCATCCTAGACTAAGTATTCAATTCATTGGCTTTTGTCTCTTAAAACAGGATTATCACATGCTTAATAAGCATCCTTGAAATATGATTCATCTCTATACATGTCCTTAAGGTTATCAAAACCTAAGGTCTTCACACAAAACTCCTTCCGAATCAAACATTTCTTCCTCAACGCATCAACAACCTTGTTAGAAGTTCCATAAATGTGCTTTATAACAAAAGTAAATTTTTGCATGAATTCAACCCATTTTGCATGTTCCTAGTTCAGTTTCTCCTCTCTGGTTATGAATTGTAAATCATGGTTGTAATTGTACAAAATGAACTCTTTCGGAGCCAAGTAATGCCTCCATTTATTTAGTGCCTATATGATTGCATAAAACTCTTTATCATACGTGGAATATTTCATCTTGGCATCATTCAACTTCTCATTGAAGTATGCAATTTGTCTATTGTCTTGACTTAAGACCACTCCAACTGTAAATCCTCTTGCGTCACATCTCACTTGAAATGTCTTACGAAAATATGGCAGAACCAGAATTGGCTATCCAATTATCTTCTCCTTCAACAACTTGAAATTTTTTTCTACTTCCTCTGTCCAATGAAAATATTTATGTCTTTTCTTGACTGTGTCCAATCATTGGTGCATAAATTCCACTAAAATTTCTGATGAACTTCCTATAAAAATTGGCTAGTCCATGGAAGCTTCTAACTTCAAAGATATTCCTCGGTGACGACCATTCTTTGATTGATTTTACCTTCTTAGGATCCATCTTCAACTCATTTGAAGAGATCACAAAACCCAAATAAATGAGCTCTTTCTTCATGAAAGATGACTTCCTCAAATTTATTAGCATTTTCTCTTGCTGCAACCTCCTCATCACTAGAGTTAGGTGTCTCAAATGTTCCTCCTCAGTCTTACTTAAGATCAATATATCATCATGATACACAATTACAAACTTTCCAATGAAATCCTTCGATACTTTGTTCATTAATCTCATAAAAGTACTTGGTGCATTCATCAAACTAAATGACATGACAAGCCATTCATACAGCCCTTCATTCATCTTCAATGTTGTCTTCCGTTCATCACCTTCCCTCATTCTAATTTGATGATACCTACTTTTCAAATAAATTTTTGAAAAACACATTACTCCACTCAAGCAATCCATCAAGTCATCCATCCTTGATAAAGGAAATATATACCTGATGGTGAGTTTGTTTATAGCCCTTGAGTCTATGCACATTCTCCATCCCCCATCCTTCTTTGGACTTACATTGTTGGTATAGCGCATGGACTCAAGATTTCTATAATCAACCCTTTGTCCATCAAATCTTGGACTTGCTTCTTAACTTCTTCATTATCATGTGGCATCAATTTGTACGCTTCTTTGTTTGGTAAACTCACCCTTGGTATAAGATCAATGTGATGGCTTATACTCTTGATCGGTGGCAACGAACAAGGTAAATCGTCCACCACTATATCATCAAATTCCTCCAACATTTCCCAAATTTCCTCCGGTAGATCGTCTATCGAAGTATTGGCCAAATTGACTCTAGGTTTTCTCACCACAAGAAACTGTATGTCTTCTTATTTCCTGACTTCATCCAGAAGTTCCTTCCCACTCATGAGAAGTATAGTGTTTCTTGTCTCTTCTTTCACCTTCTTGTCTTCGATTGGCAGCAACATATGTGTTCTACCATTCTTCTCCAAGGTGTATGTGTTCTTTGTCCCATCATGAACAACATTTATGTCATATTTCCATGGTATCCCCAACAAAATATGACAGACATCCATGGAAATAACATCACATAAGATCTCACCTCTGTAACCCCCTATCTTAAATTCAACTAAACATTGTTTAGTGACTGTTACCTGTTGTCCTTTTTGCAACCATGAAACCTTGTATGGACTCAGATGTGCAACTGTCTCCAATTCCAACTTCTCCACGGTTTCCATGGATACTACATTATTTGTACATCCACTGTCCACAATTACCTTGCATACCCTATCCTTGGTCTTGCAAGAAGTTCTGAACAAACTGTTCCTTTGGACTGGATTCTCTATCTCTTTCTTTGGCTTCAAGAGAACTTTCCTCATCATCAAGGATATTCCCCCTTCTGCATCTTCAGCCTCAACATTTTGCCTTTGTGCTTCTAAAATGTGAGCTTCTCCTCCTCCATCCCTTTTTTTTTCAGGACATTCAAAATATTTGTGTCTGATCTTTCCATAGGCAAAAAACTTTATTTCACCACCTCTTCCTCTTTCTCGAGGAAAAGTGTTCCTATCGGCATATTGTCCTCCTTGTGAACTTCCTCCCCTTTTTGGGTGGTTATGAGGTTTATTTTATTCATCCTTGGTCTTTTGTACTCTGTCCTGGGAAATTGCTTTGCCTCTACTCTGACTTCTACCTTTGCTCCTTTGACCTTGCTTTCGGGCAATTTTACTTTTTTTTTGAAGAAATTTGATGAGCATCTTCCACATTTCTTATTGTCACCATGTTCATTTCATATTGTATTTCATATCTCAATCCATTCATGTATCTGGTGAATTTTTCATCATCACTCTCATGACGATGTGCCCTAATATTGAGTTTGTAAAATTCCTCAGTGTATTCCTTCACTATCATCCCTTTCTGTCTCCAATTCTGCATTCTTCCAAATAGATTAATTTGGTAATATCTGGGTATAAACTTGGCTTTCATCTTTGCAACCATCCTATCCTAGATTTTGATTCATTTTTTTCCTTTGCAACACCTATTAGCCTGCAGTTCATCCCACCACAGTGTTTCATGCCATTTCAATCTAGTGACAACATGTTTAAATTTCTTATCTTCTTCGATATCCTAATAGTCAAAGTATTTATCCAGAGATCTAAACCAATCTAGCAGCTCCTAAACATCTAAGTTGCCTTCATACATCAGGATGTCCATTTTTTCTCTAGCCCCTATTCTAGCAACAACTTTGAATAGACATTCCTTTGCAGCATCTCCAACTACAACTTCTTCTTCGGCTCCAACTTCATTTTCTCTTTCATCCTCACTAACATCTCCAATATCAATTGTTCATCTCTGTGTTGTTTCCATAGCATCCAATCAAGCATGAAGTTCTCTCATTTCCCTTTCCATAGATGGATCGGGCATTGGTCTCTCTTGACGTCTTCTGGGCAGAATTGTTTAAATCTGTTCCACGCAGAATTCAAATCACAACTTGCCTTCTGTCTTCTCTTTCTTACAGAAAAAAATGATTGTAAGCTCTGATACCACCTGATGCAACACCTCTACCTCAGCAGGCTCTATGTGACCTCCCAGTCATGGATCGTTATATTCCCTTGAGTCAGAATGGCTCTTTAGTTCCCACAGGAACCTTCCAACATGTAACTACATGTCCTTCCAGGGTTTACGCCTATGAAAACAAGCACAAGGCACGAACCTCCACTCCACGTGGCCAACTGACATGACCACAACCTTTACTCAAAAAGGCATTTTGGGTTTTGGGGCTTCACGATTCCTATTGTGAGTTCTTCTGACTCCTTCAATCTTAGAAACCTCGAAAAGGGATAACGGGTTTTTATCTCTTCCCTTATGCCTCAACCATATGACCTCATTCAAGTCCTAGGTGTTATCACTGAAATTTCGTTTGCACATGGTTACAAGAACTCAACATCGTCAAATAGTAATGAAGTCATTCATGGCCCTGAATTAATATCACAGCATTCAAAAAAGGTAAAAAACTATACAAAATAGTGAAAAATTGAAGAGCGCTTTACAGAAGTTGGGTGCGCGCGCACATGCGCGGAACAAGAACGTCGAAAGCGCGCATACACGCACGATGCACGCCTGTTGGCGCAAAAATCCGCGCACCTGCTAAACGACACATTTATGAATATGGTCGGCCTCCCAACCACTTATGGTTCAGCTCCCAAGCCGATTTGACCTCCAAATCTGGGCTGGATCCGAATGGTGGGATGGTCAAAGACCTAATAATTCCCTAAATGGCCTCTTTTCACACTACAAAGCAGTTACACAAAATCCCAAAGCAATGCTATAAAAAGCCATGAATGCACCTCATTTTCTCAAGGAATTCTAAGTAATGTTATGTTGCCTATATTGTTTTAAGGACTCCATCCTTGACAAGAGCACATTGGCACCATTTCATTGAGCAATCCACCTCTCCATTGAGTGGATTTG
>ML791977.1:171972-188480 GCA_009831015.1 Picea engelmannii | reverse complement strand
TTTTCATCAATAGATCAAGCCTCAAACATTGGTGACATGGGTCTTTTTGTTCTTGTTATCTCTATGTCCCTATGCTTATGATTTTAGTTTTTATTAGTTTAATTCTTGATTATAGTTTTGTTTTTCTTTCTCTAACTCTTTCCTCTACAGTTGTCCTGCTCAGCAGACCCAACTGAGCTTGCAAGCACCTCTTATTTGCTCACCAAGGTGACGAAAGAGGCACAACAGATTGGCGACCATACTGGAGAAAGGTATCAAATTCCTACCTCATTTGGGTTTATTTTGCTCTTCTTTTAGTTTAATTAACTTGTAGGTGCACTAACCGGCCTAGGCCGACCTGCCAACCATCCAATTCAAAGGAGAATTGAGAGAAATCCATCCGAATTTTTCTTTCTCGGCCATTTGTCACAGGTGCGCGGGTATTCCACCCCACATATGTGCATCGGGCACGCATGCGCTTAAGTAACAGCTTTTCTCTGCACGCATGTGCTTTTTAACTCAACTCTGTTCGCACGCCTACGCTCTATGTGCCTCTGTCTGCACTAGGGTCCGCGCATCTGAGAAAAGTTTCACATTGTGAGTTGTTGGGATGTGGGGAAGGCCATTTACCTTCTTAAAAATGATGTCAAAAATGTTTTAAAGAAGCACCACACTTAGTCCCCTCATCATATAAAGGGGTTAGTCCAACACACATAGGCACTTAGGAGGATAAAATCAATTTCCCTTCTTTGCTTTTTGTCACATGGATGGCTTGTTGTGACTTATAATATAAGGTGGAAATCATTTTTAATCACATTCAACTCACATTGGGACTAGAAGTTGAGTTACAATCTCTTAGTATGCTCTTCTCTCGCGCCTTCAAGCAACCTTGAGAATCAGAAAAAGATTGTGAAACAATTTCACCTCCCTTAACAAAGTTTAAAACCTTTAGGAGAGGACAACGACCCTTTTTGGGACCCCTCTTAGTTTTGTTTTTCAAACACATCTTAATATTGTAACGGGCCCATACATTCCCACATGCTACAAAGATAGGATAGTATTTGAATCTGTCCTTTCTTAGATCAAAACACTAGGGAAGTATAAAGGTTTGTAACGGGCCCATACATGCCCACATGTTCAATCTAGGATAGTTTCAATCTTTCCTTAGATTACATCACCATAGGGAGTTAAAAGGATAGTAACGGACCCACATGTCCACATGCTAGCTTCCTAGGGCTTCTGAATTACGCAAGGTTGTACCAAAGGCACTTAGTTAATTAGGTAATCAAACTCTTGTAAAGGACCAAGCGAAGTCCACATGCAGCAAGGTGACATCTAATTCACTAAAAATTTGCACACTTTCACTCACACACAAAAGTCACTTATCACTCACATAGCTTCTTCTTGAAACGTGGAGGTCCAAGTAAGTTTCCTCCAAAGGGATTCTGAAAATACCCCATGTTTTCTTGACAAGACTATCCACTCCCATTGTTAATCAACGAGGTTGGTTTGCACCCCCAACCTCCCAAAACAACTACATCTAAAATCTTTCTAAAAAATCACTAAGTTTTCCTCCACGGGAGGTACCAAAAGAAATTTTTTAGTCTAGGTAGGATTTCGGGGATAGGCATCCAAATAACTCCCCGTTATCTGGTTCTCACATTGTCAAAACATAGAGGTTGTCAAATAGGGAACTGAAAATCCTCCAAGTCAAGTGTTCCAATCACCATAAGGCAGGGAGATACCCGTGAAGGGTTGAAGGCCGAGGTTCAGTTGTTCTGTGCATCCCCCCTTGAGGCACCCACCTCTTGGACAGGATCCAGCCCGTGACCCATTTCTTAGGCCGAAAATCTAAATGTCGCACTTTGACCGAGGTACCTAGTGACCAACTTTAGGACATCTACCCAGGTGGCAATTGTGGGCTGCAATTGCACCTTGATTGGATTTTGTGCGGCTATTGGGAAATATCGCCATCTTTTTCAGGATATGCCCCCTCTACCCCTCATTATAACCAATTGTTTCATCCTTCACTAGTTTCTCTTCCAGTGACTTCAGACCCCACTGTTGAGTACTATTGGAAGGTCTAGTGCTATTTGAGAGGAAGGACGTTACGTCTTCTAGGACACGAGCATTTGCTTTATTTTGATTCCCCCACGCAGACAAAACCCACTTACCCATATATATGCTTCTTTCTCATTTTATGTATGATGCACATCTGATTACAGTTTTATCTGGATATATATATTGTGTTAACATTCAAACGGAAAAGGCTCTGGTTTCTATATTATTCTCACCACTTTGTGCACACATTCACACAGTTAGTCTGACATCATAGGGGAACCACAGAACCCCCGTCGTTCACGACGCTTGCTCAATCTCCCTCCTATCTTAGGGGGAGTATCTGGTCGTGCCCGCTCATCGGCACCTCCTTCACACACTCTTGTAAGTGCTACTATCTTAGGATCAACTTTGCTTGGTTCTACGCTACTTGGGTCTACTTCCCAAGGTCATCTGTTCACTCACTCTCCTTTACACGGAAGTGGGGGACCCACTTCCTCTCAAGGAGGGAGCACCAACCCACCTAGCCCCCATCAAGGGTCAGGTTCACAACACACTATGGCTAGAGATAATCCTCCCCCCCCCACTACAGATGCCATATTTGGCCTCTCTCAACATATCGGATCTCACTAAACTCACCAATGATCCTATATTACATGACGCCACATGGCCTGCAATGCCAACAAAACTCCCTTCAGACATATCAAAGTTTGAAGGAAAGGCAGGCGATGACCCTGCCAACCATGTCATGACCTTTCACCTATGGTGCTCCTCCAATAGCATTATGGATGATTCCATTAGACTGTGATTATTTCAATGCACACTCACCGACCCATCGGCCAAATGGTATGTCGAAGAAAAATCTGGGTCCCACAGAACCTTTGAGTCATTGGCCAAAGCATTCTTGACATTCTTCCAATTACCCATCCGCCATGACAATGGTCTAGAAATACTGTCTAATTTCAAACAAACCTCATCCACACACATCGCTGACCACATTCATGAGTGGCGTAGGCGACGTAGTTTGTGCAAAGAGGAAACCACCAAGCAACAATGTCTCGACTGGTTTCTTAGATCACTTGTCTCTCTCCTTGGAAAGGATGTAGCTTCCACCTTCCCTCAATCTGAAGAGGAAGAAATCAGTAAAGCCCAACAGTATGACCTCATTTATGCACAGTTAGGGTACTTATACACGGTACTTCCTGATCTCCCAAAACCTGTGCCATTTGGCCAAGACAAACCCGGGATGTCTCACTCAGCAGACGGACTAATAGGTGCCACCACACACCATGGCCCACAACCCCAACCAACACCGATGTATGGAACACCTCAATACTCGCCGGCATATGGGGGCACTCCTTATTACCCCCCACCCCCTTATCAATAGCCATACCCTATTGCTATACCCCCACCTATTAGTGGACCACCACCGACACCTCCCATACATCCACCTATCCCTACAAACAGTGGTACTCCCTCAACATCAGCTTATATTACTAGTGAAAGAACTACGCCTTCCTATGTACCTTACGGATCGGTACCACCACAAAATCCATACTTCCCATTTCCTGGTCCTCCACAACCCATGGCTCCCCCACATCCACATGCGGGGGTAAATTTTGTTCAACCTTTCGCTACTCAACAATACCAAAGTTTTGAACAGTTGAATACAGCCAAAACAACTCATCCATCAAACAATGCCAAGAAGAAAGGATGGAACAGGAATAACAACAACCCAGGTCAAGGCGGGAATCAACCACCACAGCACCAACCACCTGGGGGCAACCAGAACCAAGGGAACCAAAACCCCCAAGGGGGAAATAATAACAAATGCCAAGGGAGAAATAATGTTAAAACTATCTTCCCTTGTGCCCTTTGTGGTGAGTTCGGTCATTACACTCACCATTGCCCCTAGATCGCTGATTTCAAATAGTTGAAAGACTCTGGTAGTCTTCCCCATTTTCCTGCACAAACCGCCCCTCAGCAGACACCACAACAATACGTGCAACAACCTCCTCCCGCCATGCTGCAAAATCCTATTCCACATCAAGGTGTGATAAACACCCACCAAGACACACAACATCCCCCACCTCAGGTGGGACAATACCACAACCCCAACAATCCAGTAGAGCGTACAATTCTCCTCACCAGTGAAGAAGAAATCCTTCTGCAAACCCGTAATCGTCAGTATCATACCCCCGCTGAGTCTATTCCCATCTCTCCAAAGACAAACCCTACACTGACGGGACCCCAGTTGGTGATCCCTCTCCCTTCCGTCGAACCACCACTACGCATTCCTCACATCCCCTTGCGCAAGAATTTCCACAACCCACAGGCTAGGGAAACTCATAACTATAGCTTGGTAGATGACTTAGCGCAATCCCCAGTTGCCATGTCAGTCTTGGAATTCCTCCAGACTTGTCCTACGCAGTGGAAATCACTACTTTCCTCCTTGGGGGAAGTCGACCCTGCAGATACTCGACTCATCACCTTTGATCTTGACAGTGAAGAACCTTGTCTTCCTGCCTTGATCGCCTTTCAAATACCAGTAAAAATACGGAACATCACAGTTCATCGGTGTATCATCGATGAAGGTGTGTCTACGTGCATCATGTCCAAAACCATATGGCAGAAACTTGGTTCCCCGGAACTCATACCCTCTACCATCACATTACGAGCTTATGATGGACGACCATCCTCTCCTGAAGGGCTCTTCCAAAATGTCCCCGTGGAACTTGGGGGCAAGACTATTCTCATTGATATCGAAGTTATCGACGCCCCGCTTGATTATAATATCCTGTTCGGTCGTAGCTACATGTACGCTATGAAGGAAGTGGCATCTTCCGTCTTTCGGACAATGATGTTCCCCCATAATGGGAAGATCGTAACCATCGACCAAGTCTCACATTATGAGCCTAACCCATCTGCCAACCTCGATAACATTCTTCCTCTCATCCACACCAACCAAGACGCATACCCACTCGTCGATATGGGTCCTGGGATTTTCAAAGATCCATCCTTATTAGGGACATACCACAGTGCACCACCACTCCTTCATCCTTCTAATCAGGTATGTGTCGTAACATCTAACGGAACTCACATCGAGGATGCTCTTCCTCCTCAGGAGGCTTCAGTCATTCCTGACGTCCCAATAGTCGCAGAACCACTCCCGTCGGAGCCTCCTATGCACTCGTTGATCCCAACAGTCCATGAATCCCCATCCCCTCAAGAGAATAGTCCCGTTTGGGAGACAGTCCCCCAACCCCTTACCCAAATTCCCTTCTTTTACCCTCCACCAGGTATTGAAGCTTTTCAGGTAGCCGCAATGCTCACACTACCAAACATGGTATTAGCAATCCCAATTTGGTATTTACACCGACCAGAGGTTGTCCCTCGACCATCCCTTCCCCCATAGGAAGGACTTCCCATGATGATTCCCATCCTTACCCCTACCATCCCCCCACTCACTAACCTCCCAGCTACAACTGGGGGCAGGAGAAAGAAGAAAGAGCCCACCACTCCACTTCCTCCACGCATCCCACCACCTTGCGCACTATGTGAGAAAGAGGGCCACCAAACCAACAACTGTCCATCACTACCTGAATTATGGAATTTGATCCCCCCCAATCAAACTCCTACAACACCCGTCGCTACTGCTAGTGTCACCACTACCACCCACCCTTCCAGTAGTAAAGGGTTGAGGACCAAATATGCTTGTGTTATCTGTTTGGAGTATGGCCATTACACCCATCATTACCCAGCACTGCCACACTTTCAGCAGACATTAGCTGTTGTACACCAGAACTTCCAGAACAACCCACGCCCTACTACATTCTCTTCAACAAATATCACTGACATTCGTTATGTCACCACTTCAGTCAATGAATGTATGAGACGCCCTTGCTCTCTCTACAATTCATTAGCTTATTTTTCATACCAGTGTCCTATGATCCTTGAATATAGGCAACGTCAATTGGCCCTGCTTCACCGATCTGCAGTGGCGATAATCGACATTACCTCATCACTAGAGGATCTTCATGTCATTTCTCCTGAGCCCGAGGCACTCCCAATGCCTCCATGGTTCTTAGATAACGTCTCTGAGGATTTACCCCGCAACCCCCCCAATTCTCCTACTCATTCCCCTACGGACACTCTCCACCCAACCACCACGGGTACCCCTCAGTACTTCAATATATGGTTTATGTCGAGTGAACCCTCCCCATCTCCTAGCATTGTTCTCCCTGATTCTTCATCAGGGGGAAACCATACTGTCACCGAGATCACTCCTCATGACCCCTTGTATTCCCGGCGTTTCCAATGCGATGAGGACATCATCGAAGAGATAAATCACCCAGACTCTCCCTGGGATGCGCTCCATCACTGCGCACTCTTCTCTCCACAGGAAGCCCCCATGCCTCCTAACCAAAACCCCATTTACACAATCGAAACCAAAGATTTTATCCCCTCAGGGCCTATCGATTGGTTCAACAATCCCATTCCTGCCCTTGATGCATTTGAAGAAGGTAACATGGCCAACATTTCCCCCACCATCAAAATTGATATTTCCATTAAAAATGGCATTGTTGAAGAAATCATCATTGGAGCTGCTTGCACTCCTCAGGAAATCGATGCATATAAAGCCCTCTTCTAGGAATATAGGGATATTTTTTCCTGGTCATACACGGAAATGCCTGGCCTCGATCCCTCTATTATCGAACATCGCATCGACACCTAGCCTGACATCACACCAGTCCGCCAAAAACAACGACCGCTACACCCATCCAAAGTCACGGCTATCAAAGCTGAAATTGACAAGTTACATGCGGCCGGGTTTATTTACCCCATCACTTACACTTCATGGGTTTCCAACCCTATACCCGTCGACAAAAAATAGGACACTATCCACGTTTGCACAGACTTTCGTGATCTCAATAACGCATGTCCAAAAGACAACTTTCCAACGCCTTTCATCGATCAGATTATCAACAATTGCGCTGGCCACGAGGCTCTCTCCTTTATGGATGGATTCTCTGGCTATAACCAAATCCAAATCCACCCAGCCAATCAGTATAAAACCACATTCACTACCCCGTGGGGTACCTTTGCATATCGTGTCATGCCTTTCGGCTTAAAAAATGTCGGCGCAACTTTTCAGCGGGTGATGACATACATCTTCCACGACCTGGATAAAATCATCCTCGCCTACTTGGACAACCTCACAGCTCGATCCAAGAAACACACCCAGCATCTCGATGATTTATGAATCATCTTTCAACAGTGTCGTCAATACAATATCTGCTTGAATCCTATCAAGTGTGTGTTATGTGTCACCGTCGGGTGCCTCCTCAGTTTTATTGTTTCCCAAAGTGGTATTACCATGGACCCCCTCAAAGTCCAAGCTATCACCAAAATTCCCCCTCCCCAGAATTTACGGCAACTTCAGAGTCTTCAGGGCAAAGATAACTTTCTTAGATGCTTTGTCCCCGATTACACCATATGCGCACATGGTTTCCTTTGCTTACTACATCATGACATCCCCTTTCACTGGGAAAACTATGCCCAACAATAATTTGACAATCTTAAAGCAGCGTTGTCAAACGCACCTTTAATTAGTGCACCTGACTACAATCGCGACTACATCCTCTACGTATCAGCATCAGCTATATTAGTAGCCGGCGTCCTCGTCCAGCTCGGAGATGAAAATCATGAACATGTCATTTATTACGTTAGTAAGAACCTCTCAGGACCACCCATGAAGTATAAACACGAAGAGAAACTTGCTCTTGCAGTTGTCCTCGCAGTCCAGAAACTACGCCATTACATTCTTCTTCGCACCACCAAGGTCGTTACAGATTCCAACCCTATGTAGTACTTGCTCAGCCGACGACAAATCAATGGAAAATTCACTCGATGGATCGTTATCCTTCAGGAATACGACCTCGAGTTCTCAACGCCTAAGAGTAAGAGGGCCCTTGTTCTCGCCGAACTTGTCACATCCCTTCCCTCTGACACCACCAGTGCCCCCGTCAATACCGAATTTCCCGACGAACATATCTTTTACAGTACTTCGGATGATCCTTGGTATGGCGACCTTCTCGTCTACCTCCGAACTCAAAATTTTGGTAACCACCTTTCACGGGATGATCATCGATGTATTCGCCATCAGGCTCCCCGCTACCTTCTCATTGGAGACATCCTATACCGGTGGGGCGTCGACACCATTCTTCGTTGATGCCTGACTATTTATGAGGCTGATCGAGTCTTAAATGACTGTCACAGCGGTGCCTATGGGGGCCATCTTTCGGGTATATCCACTGCTCAAAAGATTATCGGAGCCGGTTACTTTTGGCCTACCTTGTTTCATGACTGCATTCATTCCGTGAAACGATGTGAACAATTTCATCTCTACGCCAACAAAGCCCGAGCTCCCCCGGCTCTTCTTCACCCTGTCATTACTGCCGACCCTTTTTGTAAATGGGGCATCAACTTTATGACTTGTAATCCCCCCTCCAATAATGGGCACAAATATATCGTTGTCTCCGTTGACTACTTCACCAAATGGGTCGAAGCTATGCCCACTTTCAACAATACCGCTGACACTGCAGCACGTTTTTTCTTTAACCACGTCATATCCCA
This sequence comes from Picea engelmannii, assembly GCA_009831015.1. Taxonomy (NCBI): domain Eukaryota; kingdom Viridiplantae; phylum Streptophyta; class Pinopsida; order Pinales; family Pinaceae; genus Picea; species Picea engelmannii. The sequence goes on along the minus strand of ML791977.1, from coordinate 179,807 downwards.
CTTTGGAGTACCCCTCCAACTCATTTATGACCATGGAAAACACTTCGAGAATGAGACCTTCGTCGAACTCTCATCTCGGTTAGGCTTCTCTCATGAGTTTGCATCACCATATTACCCTCAGTCAAACGAACAGGTCGAGGCAGTTAACAAAGTCCTCAAGACCATGTTACAACGCATAGTCAATAAATATAAAACCAATTGGCATCATATGTTATTTTCTGCGCTATGGGCTTATCGAACGGCGGTGAAAACCGCTACTGGTTTCACACCATTCCATTTAGTCCATGGGGTCGAGGCAACTCTTCCCATCGAGTGCGAAATTCCTACCTTACACACCGCAATTGAGCTATTACCTGACACTGCTCCAATGGAGTAGCGCTTGCTGAACTTGGAGTCTCTGGATGAAGATCGTCGATCTTCCTTACAGAACAACAAGGCAGCTAAAAAATGATCCAAGGCTACCTTTGATCGCCATGTCAACCTTCGATCATTCCGCGAAGGCGACCTCATCCTGGCTTATGATATCGCTCATGATACCTTTGGCCATGGAAAATTTTAATCACTTTGGCATGGAACTTACATCATCCAACATTTCCTCACCAAAGGTGCATACATCTTAGCCTCCCCCGAAGGCCTCTCTCCCAAGGAACCCGTCAATGGGTTGTATCTCAAGAAATTTTATGCTTAAAAAGTAGTCATTCTACTTTAGGTTATTTATTTTTCTAGCATTTTTAATCTTTTTTCTCATCCCCTCTCGTCTAAACTATCCTTTGTGCTATTGACAGATGCTTCCTCCACCAGCCTACCACATTGGTTACACTGACGGCGCCAGCCGTTGGACACAAAATCTCGCTTCGGCCGCTTTGGCTCTCTACACCCCCTCACATGAAATGCTAAATTCAAGAGACATATGTTTGGGGCCAACAACCAACAACCAAGCTGAATACACTGCTTTCATTGGCCTCCTGGCCGACGCCCAGCGTCATCATATTTTCCACCTTAGCGTCTTCCTCGACTCTCAACTAGTCATTCTCCAGCTCAACAATGTGTATCGTGTACGCGATCCGTGCCTCTTTAGCAAATACCTACAGGTTAGGTTGTTATCTCGACATTTTGATTCCATTACATTTACACATATTCCAAGACAATTGAATCAAATAACATATCACATAGCTAACATGGTGTTAGATTGGCATATATCACATCAAGCTACACATACATAAACATATCACAAAAACCTGTCACAGCATATATATAGAATGGACATACTCAACAAAAACATCAGCAAAAACATGTAGACAACATCAGGATCTCAAAAAGGTATACTCATGTATATACATAAAGGCCCATCAGGCCATCCAAATGTTTACATACAAAAATACATGTATCCGCAGGCCAATACAGTACCTCGGTACAAAAAATGGGCTCACTAGCCTATATACAACCAAAAAGATATACATCAAGCACCACTCATGGTGCCTCTATCGCCCCACCACCTACTCCTCCCTCAGGCAGTGGCGGCCCACCACCACCTGCCCCAGGTGGTGGTGGTCCACCCGCAGGACCCTCCTGCCCCGACGGTAGGCATCCACTTGTCATCGCAGCCAGCACTGCTGCTCGCCGCACTATGGCCCGCCATGGTGGCGGCACCCCCACACACTGCTCCAGGAAACTCTCATCCTGGATGCGCGTCCACATGCCCTCCAGCACATCCTGTAAAACCGTCTCCAGATGACAGCGTATATCATCATAATCCACTCCGGCCACTGCCAGAGGAGCGTGTGATGGCCCCGCACCCGGGTCATCGAATCGATGCCTCCTCGCTGCCCTCTTAGGCTCAGCTGGTCACCCCGCGACATCCTCCCATCAACGTCTCTCTCCACGCGGTAGTCTCTCTGGCTCTCGACGAGTCGGCGCTCTCTACATCTCCACCTCGCGCCCGTGAGGTGCCACATCTCCACATGCAAAAAACAACAACAGAAGATAGTATTAGCATCTATATCATATACATATGGACTGATATCTCAAAAAACAACATAAACCAAAAAAAAAAAAAACATGCACACCAAATACTAAACATACCTCGATGGTCAAACACCTCCCATGGAGGTAGCACCATGTCCGGGTCACCCCGAAAGTCCACCCCAACATAGGGGTACCACAGTATCACCTGTGGCATCTTCCGCCACACCTGTGCCGCCTCTGCTGAAAAGAAGTGGCCACCTTCGCCACCACCGTGACGAAGAAAAAATGTAGACCACCGCCTCAACCACGACTCTCATGCCCTCGACATCTCCAGTAAGATCCTCGGGCGCAACATCGACACCCTCTCTAAAAACTAGGCCACTAAGATGGACCCGAAAGCAAACTCTCCTCCACCAGTGGACCGACAGTGGTCCAACTATGCCACCATCCTAGCATGAAGCGTCAACCCCCAAGTGAACCGCTTGCCGGCCAACACTCTCTCCAGCACCAACAGCTGGCCACCACTAATCCGCTGGGTCGCAAGTGACCCATATATCTAAACAATCATCGCCGCTATACAACGATGTGCTAGGGAGTCTATCGCACTGATACTCACCACAGTCCTATACATAAAGTCCCGACCTGAGCAGTATCTCTAGCCAATATCGGGCAACAACATGGTCCTGGGCAACATCGGCTCCGTCGGTAGGGGCATTCCACGAAAGGGGAGCCCAGTCAAAAAATATATATCCTCCACCGCAGTGAAGGGGATATGCTCTCCTCGTACGAGGAAGAAGTGCAGCTCCGGACTCCACATCTGGATCAGGAACTGCAACAAATACTCCTGTGCCCGTATCAACGGGCACTCAAAGAAATTTAGCAACCCACAAGTTGCTAAAGTCGCATGCACACTGGGCCCCTCAATGGCCACGACGTCTCGCAACTGAGCCCAGTCTCGCTCTCGCCACTGCATTGGCATCGTCACCTTTGTCCACCTATAGACAACACAGATCCCTATATCAGCTCATGCAACCCTGAACAATATCAAAACGACTCATTTTTTACACTTCAACCTTGCCTCCTAGGTGCGGTTTTTATTACCCACAGACACGCACACATGTGCGCCTGTTCATTACACAGGCGCGCATATATGCACGCCTGTGCACTGCACAGGTGTGCATCCATGCGCACCTGTTTTCTTCACAGGCACGCCCCTAGGTGCGCTTGTTCACCATACAGACACGCACAGGTGCGCACCTATCAAACCCACAGGCGCGCACTGGTGCGCACCTGTTCAACTCACAGGCGCACCCTTCGGGTGCGCCTTAAATTCTCCCTGTCGCACACTCATGCGTGGATATTCGGTGTACAGGCATGCACATATGTGCGTCTATCACCGAATCGCCTGTGCATATGGGGCCCACACCCCTTAAATACCCCTGTACGGCCCTCCATACACACCTTGCCCAAAAATTGAAAACCTATTTCTATGCAGGATGATCAGATGACTAACCTGATACTCACAAATCGTCGATCGAATGCCTCGTCCTCCTCGAATCTCCAAATATCCTATGAAAACTACTTGTCCAGTCACTATCGCAGCAGGTACAAATGAGGTGGCAATATGGGCCCTACAGCTATATATAGGCCTTTTTCCAAACTTCCACTCACCATTCCGGGAGCCCAAGGCGTCCATTTTTCAAACTGTCTTCAGCCACAGGCTCAGCATCCCGTCACCTACATCATAGCAGTCCCTGGGTCGCTTTTCATCCTAAGCCCCCAGGGTGCTTTTTTTCATATCACGGTCAGGTACACACGCGCATAGTCACATTTCTCAAATACATGCTCATATCTTTGATTCTCTTCAGATATTGTTTAATTTGGGTATTTGGTTTTCATGTGTGCAGGTACTTGATCATCATCCATCGACACCACCCCTTCAGGTATATACTTAGCACTGGCATGTAGTCTTTCCCACTGTATCGTATTTACATTTCCAGTCACACCATTTACATTATGCCCTACGAGGGCCACCCATATCACACTGGGGCACCCGTTTCTGTATTTGTACATTTCTCCCCAAATTATTTGTTATTTATTGTACAAACGCCTTTATTTCCAGTCATTACATTCTCTTTTTATCGTCACCTTTGGCGACTTGCTTCCTTCCTTTTGGCCACATGCAACCCATGTCACCCTCGGATGGAGCATTACTTATCATCTCCCATTTTTCGGCATCGTCCATATCTTCAGAGCAGCCCACAGGTCACTTACCTCTACCCTCTGAATTTGTTCACCTTGTCCCGCCTCTGGCACAACTTATCACCGGTCTTGTCATCCCTCTGACACTCGACCTTGTTACACGGTTGCAGCCACTTTTTCTCTCATACATCCTCCAACCAAGGGCAGTCTTGAGTCTTCCCACTTCTTGACTTCATCCATGTACCTCTGCCATTTCCTCACCTCAGTAGATTTCACAAATCCCTTTGCTTCTAGAAGTCGCGTCCCCTTTTTGTCGACATCAGCACCATTTTTTCGGAAGGGTGACAGTATCTTGATTCTCAGTCTCCACTCAATGAGAGATCTCGGACGGCACAGGGTGAAACACCATTGCTCCCTGATGTCGTTGACCCCCGTAACATTCGACGCCAACACTTTCTCATGTTATGGTGGGTCTTACTTTGCGACTATTGCAGTTAGTTCTTTTATTCGTCGAAGACCTATGAACTTGGCAGGGCTATCAAGGCCCACATCATCGCTGCTACTTCTTACCGCGATTAAAGCCTACTATTCAGAGTATGCTCATTTGCAGAATTGTCTTCTGCCTCTATCACAACCACCCCCGAGGGCACTGCAGTTGTCTACACCAACACTTCAGTCATCTTTTTTCAGAGTTACATGACACGAGCATGGGGCATGCCTGCCTCGTTTGTACACAGTTTTCTATTTTATACACCTCATGGAAGATCGGGTCCTACCGGTTCTTATTTTCTCCAACGGATCACTCTGAACGATCCCACTATTGCTCTATCTTACAACAACATTCCCAGTAGAAGAAACATTGATGGATTTTGGCTATACGTATGCTCCTAACCTCATCCATCAAGGGGCATCTGTTATCACTGAAATTTCATCTGCACATGGTTACAAGAACTCAGCATCGTCAAACAGTAATGAAGTCATTCATGGCCCTGAATTAATATCACAACATTCAGAAAAGGTCAAAAACTATACAAAATAGTGAAAACTTGAAGAGCGCTTTACAGAAGTTGGGTGCGCGTGCACAATGCGGAACAGGAATGTCGAAAGCGCGCATACGCGCACGATGCACGCCTATTGGCGCAAAAAACCGCGCACCTGCTAAATGACGCATTTATGAATATGGTCGGCCTCCCAACCACTTATGGTTCAGCTCCCAAGCCGATTTGACCTCCAAATCCGGGTTGGATCTGAATGGTGGGCTGGTCAAAGACCTAATAATTCCCTAAATGGCCTCTTTTCACACTACAAAGGAGTTACACAAAATCCCAAAGCAATGCTATAAAAAGCCATGAATGCACCTCATTTTCTCAAGGAATTCTAAGTAATTTTATGTTGCCTATATTGTTTTAAGGACTCCATCCTTGACAAGAGCACATTGGCACCATTTCATTGAGAAATCCACCTCTCCATTGAGTGGATTTGCAAAGAGTTCTTTCATCACCATTTTCATTTTCTTTGTTTGTAAGAAGAGCTACTAGTGAGGGTCCAAGAGCCTTCCCTTGGAGGAAGAAGGGACTCATAGTCCCCTTTCTTCTTGGTGCTTTNTTTTCATCAATAGATCAAGCCTCAAACATTGGTGACATGGGTCTTTTTGTTCTTGTTATCTCTATGTCCCTATGCTTATGATTTTAGTTTTTATTAGTTTAATTCTTGATTATAGTTTTGTTTTTCTTTCTCTAACTCTTTCCTCTACAGTTGTCCTGCTCAGCAGACCCAACTGAGCTTGCAAGCACCTCTTATTTGCTCACCAAGGTGATGAAAGAGGCGCAACACTAGGGTCCACCTCTTAGTGCATTAGGATTTCATGACTCATTATTTCAGGATGTGACTCTTCTCCCCTCTCCCAAAGTCTGAACTCGCAAATTCCTCTCCTCAGATCGACGACCCTGGGATTTCCATGATCTGACGGTCCAGATTGTATCGAAATTTTGTGTATCAGTATTTCACAACTCAAGACCTCTAAGTCACGAATTTCTCCACACTCCAACTCTCGAAATGCTGAAATCCTAAATCACAAGATCAACGACTCTCGTTGATCCAGATCTAATGGTGACTATTCCTCCTGATCTTATGAGTGTTAATAGACACTCAACCTTAACTTCTCCTTTGATCCACTAGATCTAACGGTCCATGGAAAATCGGTAGCTCTCCCTTTAATAATTTCAACCGTCCATTCAATTTCTCCACTAGTACATATGACCAAATTTGCGATGGTTTTTCATTGATATTGCCACACTTATTCATCGCAATTTCCACAAAAGCCGAGTATTTTTTTCGTCGAAATAATTTCGTCGCTCTATCGATGATCCAGGTGTGCATGGAAACATCGATGAAATTATCTCTCCACGTGTCACCACCTTCAAGTTCGGTTAACCCTTTGCATTATCGCAATTCCGACGAAACCTCATCACAAGTACAACGAACAACCGTGGCAATTACGACGAAATTTCGTCGCAATTACGGCGAAAATTTTTGACAAGTCAAAAACTTGTGATGTAGATGTTCTATGTGCGATGAAAAACTGTGGCAACTTGCAATGAATACCCATGGAAATAGCAACGACATTGATTCATCAAGACCAAAGTTATGATGAAGATGTTGTATGTGCGACGAAAACCTGTGGCAACTTGCGACGAAAGTTCGTCGCTATTGCCACGGTGGTCAAAATGCAATTTTTTTTCGACGAACTATCGTCGATATTGCGATGATGGCATTAAGTTTTTAAAAAAAAATTACATGAGATATGGTATTACCATATTACATTGTAATATGGGATTACCATATTACATTGTAATATGGTAATGCCATATTAACCCACAATTAATTGCAAGCCAACATGAAGAAATATGAGCTTGGAAAACAATTATTGTTTTGTATGGATTTTGTAGTTAGAGGATGTGAATTTTGTGTTGACCTTAGAAATATAAAATTCGTTGTTGTTGATCCAAGATAATTTAATTGAACCAGGGTAATTCATGGGGTTAGAAAATTATTTAGGAATGAAATATCTCTTCAATGCACATTAGAAAAGGCAAGTATAACCTTTCAATTCATTGCAATTGAAAACCAAGTAATTGAAGCTTTGACATGAAAGAATTGTAATGCATCAATATTAAATCTAATGAAGCTTGCAATTTCATTTGAAATCAAAGCAAATTTTACATGATACATAATGGCGGAACCTTTGATACAAAGAAGGAGTTGGATAACATAACACTTGAAACATTTGTTGGTGCAATCATAATATACCCCAAATAAGATAAAGAATTGTACATCATAGTTCAGGCATTGAAGTATGATAAATATGATAAATATATACATTCGTTTAGGCATTGAAGTATAGGCATTGAAGTATCCTGCAACATTTTGAAGTATAGGCATTGAAGTATCCTGCAACATTTTGATTTAGTAATCAAGCTGTATGATAAATATATACAAAACCACATGGTCAATTTCCTTTAAGAACTCTTTGTTTTTATTTGACCATAGCTCTAAATTTAAACTCTTATGTACTTGAAGAATATAAGGGATTACCTACATCTAGCTCAAATTTTGGCAAATGGTTAAAACCTTACAAAACTTGTATATATATGCAAGTCTCGCGTCTT
>ML791977.1:140603-154916 GCA_009831015.1 Picea engelmannii | reverse complement strand
TGCAAGGAAAATGAAGAGTCAAATTTACATCTTATCATGACATGTTCATATGATATTCATGTATGGGAGGAAGTGAAAGTTTTAACTAGGTTAAGAAATATTTGGAGTGATTCTTCAATTGAGGAGGGTTTAAGATCCTAGTGCGAAAATGAGAATGTAAAGAAGTTTAGAGATTATCCTTTGTTATTATCTTAGGGTATATGGCTCACTAGGAATGTTAAATTTTTTGAGGAAATATCCATCCCTCCGTGTTAGTGTGTTACTCAATCCTTTGAATATTTCTTCATTCTGTGAGATCCAAAGGCCCCACATAACATGTAAAGGTAGAGAAACCAGGTCTTGTGGACTTCCATGAGATTTTAAACTAGTTGTTCCAAGATTCTATCATTGTGTTCCTAGCCCAAATTTGGTATCCTCCTTGTTATCCTAAAGCACTCCAAACCTCCATCGATGTAATGCTCCCCTCGGCCATCATCCAACCCACTGACTGGCTAGATGCTACTTTGCGGAACAACATCATTTTATTCTTAATTAATAACATGCGTTTAAAACAGGTTAAACACATTTAAACTCAGAGTCAGCACAAAATTACTACTGACATAAATAATCCATGGAATTAACATTAATTCATATACACAACAGAATGCATAAATATAAATACACAGACATGCAAAAACATAATTAAAACATCGTCTGGTACTTATCTTTGAACGGTGGTAATTCCACCAACCACGTGCAGGCCTTCCACGAACCTCCCAGCCTTAGACCACGCTGCTCATCTAGCTCATCAGTGGGTCACCCCCGAGCTAGGACTAAGCTCCATCCCAAGGTAAGGAATCCTAGACTAGGCTAAGGTTATTGGGAAAACTGCACAGAATGACTGAAAGGATTCTTCCCAGGATGCCATCTTATGCCCACTACTCCCGGACTCTCATTCCCCACATGCATGTTCCACCTGGGAGTATACACCTTCATAAGCACAGTCCATCGGTGCTACACCTCCCTCTCTGGGTCTCGGTAACAGTCCAGATCAAGAAGTCTCAGAGACCGAAGCTGGTGTTGGACACTCTCTGGAAGAAACCACTTCCCAACAAACTCTCTCACCTGGAGAGAGAGTTGTTCACATGCCTGACAACCTGCCTCTTCCAACAACGCTCACCTCCCTCAACTAGAGAGAGGTTACACACACAGGCTAAGCACGAACTCACATTGGCCCATAAGCCACGTGCAGTCCAGCACTGTGTGGCCACAACAACCAACTGGGAAAACAGACATGGGCTTCCCAAACAGGATACGGAATCATGGGGTAGACTCATGCTTTGGTTCCTAGAGATGCATGACAAGCATTCCACGTAGGGGATAAACACAGACTCCACGGTTCAGAACAAAGGGTGTACTAGCCTTTCAAAAACAAACACAAGGTTTCCTCGAAAAAAACACAGGCTTTTCCCACGGTTTTAGAATTGCACGAGGTCTCTTGCAAAGGTTAGACGGTATGTACCATTCAGAAGAGGCATGAGGGTATCTCTGTAGAGATCAGACCAGTTCATGCTCAGGGAATCGAGGGTCGAATGGAGGAGGAACCCCCAACATGGCTCATCTCAGCCATTTTATTTGCATGCGCCTGGGTTAACACTTGTCACCCATGGAAATGCATGCATTCCTTCAGCATGTGTTGCTTTCATTCGAAAGTTGTTTGTCTTTCCAAAAGAACTTAGGATAAAACATATTATTCACATGTCTTTTGGAATAATATTAAAATATTATTCCGAAGGACCTAAGCCCCTAGCCTCAACACTTAGTCCATTTTCCCACCTTCCAGCCCCTAATCCCTTGCCCACTCTATGGAATCTTAGTCCCCCATCACTCATTCATCATGGTCGGTCTACACGCGGTAGTGTTTATATTTTATTACTGTTCCACATAAATACAGGTACAAAATCAGGCTCTTGGCCTTCAACACTTAGGCTCTCTGGCCTAACAATCACATAATCCCACTAGATTATATAAACTCGGCTCACCAACCTATGAAACATATTTACAATTCATTTCATAAACAAGATTTACAATAGGGCTTGGCCTTGGGGACATTACAATCCCCCTCCCCTTATTTATGCACTGTCCTCAATGCAACTTTACACTACATCTGCAAGCTTTTCAAATATTTCAAAAAGATGCAAGTACTTTGCCTGCATAACATCTTCATGCTCCCATGTCATGTCCTCAGGACCGTACCAAGTCCACTGGACCTTTACAAGCTCTATGGCTCGATTTCAGAGCTGTTTTCTTTTCCTGTCCAATATGCACACAGGATGCACTTGCAGGACACCTTCTGGTTCCACCTGAATCACATTCCAATCTATAACATGATTAGCATCAGGTATATATTTCTTAACCAGTGAAACATGAAACACATTATGTACAATCATAGATGCAGGTAATGCAAGCATGTATGCAACTAGCTCAATCCTTTCCAGGATTTCAAAAGGCCCACAGTATCTTGTTGCCAACTTGGCGCAACTTCCCAGCTTCAGGGAACTCCTATTAGTTTTCACTTTCAAGAAAACATGATCACCCACTTTGAATTCTCTGTGGGTTATGTTCTTATCAGTATAACTTTTCTGCCTGTCCTGGGTAGCTTTCAAATTCTATTTAATTTTTATCATTTGGTCCTCCATCTCCTTGAGAAACTCTGGTCCAATTACTTCTTTATCAGCTGGATTATCCCAGCTCACTGGAGTATTGCACTTTCTTCCATAAAGTGCTTCAAATGGGCTCATCTTCAACGATGCATGATACCCATTATTGCAGGCGAATTCTACCAAGTGTAGGTAGTCTTCCCATCTTGATGGTTTGTCCATCACGTACATTCTCAGCATGTCCTCTATTACTCTGTTCACCCTCTCTGTCTGTCCATCAGACTCGATATGATATGTTGTACTAAAATTCAGATTCATTTTGAATCCCTTGAACAGTCCTTTCCAGAAATTCGAGGTGAATTTTGGGTCCATATCAGACACAATCGTCTTAGGAATTTCGTGCAAGCATGCCACTTCTTTCAAGAAAATCTTGGCAACATCTGCTGCCTTATGAGTGGTTTTCAGTGGAATAAAATGGGCAGCTTTTGTAAGCTAGTCCACCACCACCATGATCGAATCATGCTGCTTGCTTATTCTGCACAATCCTGTAATAAAATCCATGGTCACCACTTCCCACTTCCATTCAGGAATGGGTAAAGGCTACAGCAACCCTGTTGGGTGCCTATGCTCAGCCTTAACTTTCTGGCATTCCATACATCTGGCGATGTATTCAGCGATGTCTCTCTTCAGACCCGGCCAAAAGTAATGGCTCTTGACTGCTGCCATAGTCTTTTGATATCCAGGATGTCCAGCATAAGTCACGTTATGCATTTCTCTTAGAATAGAAAGTTTCAAATACTGGACATTGGGTATATACACTCTATTTTTGTACAGAAGTATTCCATCATCTCCCAAGGTGTAATTTTCCTCTTTCTACGGTTTCTCACTCTGTTGTATCTTTGCTACCAAGTCTTTGTACTGCAAATCTGCATTTGTAGCTTCCAAAATTCTATCTTTAATATTAGTCTTGTACATGCTAATGGCTGAAGCATGTAAGTCATGCACTTTTCTGCTGAGTGCATCAGCCACCTTGTTTTCCTTCCCCTTGATATGCTTGATATCAAAGTCGTATTTGCACAGAAATTCCAGCCACCTACTTTGTCTAGCATTTAAGGTTGGCTGATCAAACAAATATTTCAGACCGTTGTGGTCTATTCTCAATTCGAATCTCCTTCCCATGAGGTAATGTCTCCATTTCCTCAGAGTGTGGATGATTTCTTCCAGCTCCATGTCGTGAGTGGCATAATTCTTTTCATGCTCTTTCAGCTTCCTGGACTCATAATAGATTACAAATCCATCTTGGCTGATAACTCCTCCCAACCCTTCCTTACATGCATCTGTGCACACCATGAAATCCATATTTGGATCTGCAATCCTGAGGATTGGAGTGCTGGTTAACAGCTGCTTCAATTGTTGGAAACTCTCTTCGCACTCTTCAGTCCACTGAAACTTTTTCTCCTTCCTTTGCAAGGAAGTGATAGGGTGAGCTATCCTTGAGAACCCTATTGTAAACCTTTTGTATTAGCCCGCCAGACCCATAAAGGATCTAACTTCTGCCACATTCCTTGGCACTGACCATTCTCGGATGGCCTCAACCTTCTCAAGATCCACGGCGATCCCTTCCTCTGAAATAATGTGCCGCAAGTAATGGATTTGTCTTTGATAAAATGAGCATTTTCTCAACTTGGCATACAACTGGTGTTCTCTCAACACTTGCAGCACCATCCTCAGGTGTTGTTCATGCTCTTCCTCTAACTTGGAATACACCAAGATGTCATCCAGGAAGACTATGAAGAACTTGTCTAAATAGTTCCTGAATACACCATTCATCAAGCACATAAAAACAGCAGGTGTGTTTGATAGTCCAAACGGCACCACTGTGAACTCGTAATGATCGTACCTTGTTCTAAAGGCGGTCATGCTCATATCCTCATCCTTTCTTCTTACCTGGTGCTATCTTGATCTGATATCTATCTTCAAAAATATTTTCGCACCCTTCAGCTGATCGAAAAGATCATCGTTCCTCGGCAAAGGATACTTGTTTTTGACAGTTAACTTGTTCAACTGTCGGAAATCAATGCACAGCCTCAATGTCCCATCCTTCCTCTTCATGAACAGGACCAGGGCACCCCAAGGTGACATGTTGGGGTGAATGTACACCTTCTTTAGAAGCTCTTCGAGCTGCAATTGCAACTCTTTCAGCTCTGGCGTACTCATTCTATAAGGAGCTTTCGACACCGGAGCTGCTCCAGGCATCAAATTTATAGAAAATTCGATGTCTCTCTTCAGAGGTAGTCCAGGTACCTCCTGAAATATGTCCTTGAACTCTGTGAGTACCTCATGGTCTCCAATTCTTGAGACTTCATCTCTAGATGCTTCCTCCACACGGGCTACAAATAATTGACATCCTTTCCTGTAACACTTCTTGAGCTGCATGGATGAGATTTCTCTAACAGCCACAGCTCTGGGAATTCCTTGTACTGTTTTCTAATTTCCCTCCTCATCCAGGAATGTAAACCTCTTGTTATGAAAGTCCAGGAGGGCATGGTGCTGGTCCAACCAGTCCATCCCAATTAAGTAGTCATAAGAACCTAAAGGCAAAATATTCAATTCAACCTTAGTGCTCAATCCTCTCATGTCCACAGGATAGGACTTAATCAACTTAGTGACTTTCCTCTTGGTTCCTGTATCCAACTTCACTAACCAAGACTTTTCATGTTTTCTTCTTGATAAATGAAAACTTTCCACCACCCTAGGATCTACATAACTATGGCTAGCCCCTGAATCAATTAAAATAATACATGGTCGGTTGTTAATCATACCTTCCACTTCAATCATGTGTGATTGAAATTCAACCTGCTTGTTATCCAGGGCTGCATAGATCCTTGGCATTCTACTACCCATGTCCTCCACAGTTTCAGCTTGTTGAACAGTATGGATAGTTCTTGCTTTGCCATTTTTATGGGGACAGTCTTTGTACTTGTGGTTCCCTTTACAGCCCCAACACTAAATGGGTGTCTGTCTCTACCTTTGTTCCCCCACTTCAACCATTCTCAGCTCTCTAAACAATGGCTATCCTTGAAGATTGTTTCTAAAAAAGGGAGGTTTGTTTCCCTTCTGCCTCTATTCCTTCTTAAACTTCTTCTGGTCATCCCAAGCCTTCCGAAAGGTAGGATTTTCTCTTTGTTGTTCATATAATCATTTATCCCTTCTTATTGTTTCTTCCATAGTCTTAGATCATCATACTGAATCTTGTCACCAATGGAAGGTGGCAGTCCACTCAGATACCTCTGAAGCTTGACAACCTCATCTTTGATGAATGGAACATACTTCAGTAGTTCCAAGAAACTTCATTCGTATTCATCAATGGTCATGTTGTCTAGCTTGAGTTAAAAGAACTCCTTCATCTTTCTGTCATAGTATCTTTTAGTTAGGTATTTCTTCTCGAAATACCTCTTGAACTCCTTCCAAGTGATATATTTCTCCCTAATGTGTTGCACCTACAAAAATTGATCCCACCACATGGATGCTTTTCCTTTTAGTTGATACATCGCAATTCTTCCTTCTTCATGAGCAGAATAATTTTGCAGCTGGAAATATTTCCTCATGCCAAGCAGTCATGTTTCAGCATCTTCCTCCTTATTATGTTCTCCATCAAACGTAGGAGGCTTAATCTTGTTCATCTCCCCTTTCAATTCATCCACTCCAGATCTTCGGTGTTTTTTGGTAGGGGATGGGCTTGAACTACTATGTGCTTCCCTGGTGGAATGCTTTGGGGAGTGACGGAAATGTCTGCTACCACTCCTTGATCTTCTTCTCCTCTCAGGGGTCCTGACACTTCTTGATCTTCTTGTGTCACTTTCTTTTTCCAATTTCCTTTCTATTCTTCCTAGGCTCTTCAACATCTTTAAGTTGAATTCACCCTGTTGATCCCTGACCCTCATGAGCTTTCGGCTATCAGCTCGGCGAGCTTGGGCATATTTCTGTAATCTTTCAAAGAGTTTCATCATACATCCTTCCTTATCCAATTCTCTTACATGCCCATTGGAGTTCAATCCTTCGACTCCCAGGTTGGCATCCCTTCCTTCTCTCTCGCTCTCTGAAATGGAGGCAATACGCACCTCTTCCATTTCTATACTTGGCGTATATTTACGGTTTTCCTTACACTCGTTGAAATATACACACACAATGTGCAATCAACCAAAGTTTGTTAGGCCCTTAAAACTTCAAGAAAACTTACAATATTCATAAACCAACATGAATCAAGAAAAACGTTTCGATTCCATTAAGTTTTTTGAGCTCTGTTCAGCTCTACAAATTTTGGGACTTCGGAACTTTGGGGTCTTGGTCCACAAAGATCCAATAGTTAAATCCTCGGGGTTTCTTTTGTCTTTGAAAATTTTGGGACTTCGGGGTTCCGGGTTTCCGGGTGATAGCCCTCTTTCTCCCTACCCTCATAACCAAAGGCACCTTTTGCAACTCACGATCTCGCGAGTTCGTGAGTCGAAGACCCTCGACTCCTCTTCCTCCAAATGCCAATACCCGAGATGCGATACAGGTATGGATCCTTCCTCGCTAGCGCCTGCTACATATAATCGTAGGCTAGGGCTAAGTTCTAGCACCTTTTACAACTCGCGACTTCGCGAGTTGGAGTGTTGAGTCCTCGTGCTCCTTCTTTGTGAATCCTGAAATCTTGATTTACTTTACCCTCTGGGCCCACATAGCACAAATGTCTCCACAACAAAAGTGTCAAGTGGCACCCTCAAGAGGGTCCATGTCACCTTCAACGACATCATCGGGTCCCACCACTCTTGATTTTCTTTTCGATCCACTGGAACATGGTACACACCCATGTGTCCATGTCCATACCAAGAGAAATCCAACGGTTAGACTTCTCTTCGATCTATGGCGCAGATTTTTTCGGCGTTTCGGGGTTTCAGGCATCAAGAATTCGTGCATCCACACATCACGAACTTCCTTTTGCCGAAATTCTGAAATTACTGTCTACTCTTACACTTGATCAAATAGTCAAGTTCCTCTCTTATGATCTATGGTGTATATCATTTCAGAATTTTGGGTTTCGCTATTTCATGACTTGCGAAAACAAGGTTCTACCCTTTTGGTTTCCCCGGGTGTTGAAACATTGTCCGACAGCCATGTGTTCCCCTCAATGGACGGTTCCGACAAATTTGGGGTTTCATGTATCGTGATTTCCACATTCCTGTGCAACTCCAAAGGGTTTTTAAACCCTGTGCACATTTTCCAGATCTGACAGTCACGAGGGTTCTCCTTTCCCCTGAATAGATCTTATGGTTCCAACACTTCTGGTGTGGAATCCTCTCTCCCTGTGTCCAAATACCACATCAGCTATGGTTTCATAACACCGCTACACCTCCTGATATTGGTAACACGGTCAAGTAACTCCTTAACACTCAGGAGCATTCAAAGGTCCGAAATTGGTCCTCGAGACACAATTTCTCCTCAAACCCTCGGTCCAAACACCACTCAATTGGCCCATCTAGGCTCAGCATCGAAACCTTGGCTCTGATACCATTCTGTAATGCTCCCCCTAGCTGTCATCCAACCCACTGACTGGGAAGACGCTACTTTGCGGAACAACATCATTTTATTATTAATTAATAACATGCGTTTAAAATAGGTTAAACACATTTAAACTCAAAGTCAGCACAAAATTACTGCTTACATAAATAATCCATGGAATTAACATTAATTCATATACACAGCAAAATGCATGGTAAATATAAATACACAGACATGCAAAAACATAATTAAAACATCGTCTGGTACTTATCTTTGAAACGGTGGTAATTCCACCAACCACGTGTAGGCCTTCCACGAACCTCCTAGCCTTAGATCATGCTACTCATCCAGCTCAACAGTGGGTCACCCCTGAGCTGGGACTAAGCTCCACCCCAAGGTAAGTAATCCTAGGCTAGGCTAAGGTTACAGGGAAAAATGCATAGAATGACTGGAAGGATTCTTCTCAGAATGCCATCTTATGCCCACTACTCCCGGACTCTCATTCCCCACATGCCTGTTCTGCCTGGAAGTATACACCTTCACAAGAACAGTCCATCAGTGCTACACCTCCCTCTTTGGGTCTCAACAAGAGGCTGGATCAGGAAGTCTTAGAGACCGAAGCTAGTGCTGGACACTCTCTGGAAGAAACCACTTCCAAACAAACACTCTCACCTGGAGAGAGAGTTGTTCACATGCCTGGCAACCTGCCTCTTCCAACAACGCTCACCTCCCTCAGCTGGAGAGAGGTTACACACATAGGCTAAGCATGAACTCACATTGGCCTATAAGCCACGTGTAGTCCAGCACTCTGTGGCCACAACAACCAACTGGGAAAACAGACACAGGCTTCACAAACAATCTCCGCAATCACGGGGTAGACTCACGCTCTGGTTCTCAGGGACACGTGACAAGCATTCCACGCAAGGGATGAACACAGAATCCATGGTTCAGAATAGAGGGTGTATTGGCCTTTCAGAAACAAACAACGGGTTTCCCCGAAAACAACACAGGCTTTTCCCATGGTTTCATAATTACACGAGGCCTCTTGCAGAGGTCAGACAATATGTACCATTCAGAAGAGGCACGAGGGTATCTCTGTAGAGGTCAGACCAGTTCATGCTCAGGGAATTGAGGGTCGGATGGAGGAGGAACCCCCAACACAGCTCATCTCAGCCATTTTATTTGCATGCGCCTGGGTTGACACTTGTCACCCTTGCAACTGCATGCATTCCTTCAGCATCTGTTCCTTCCATTCGGAAGTTGTTTTTATTTCCAAAATAACTTAGGATAAAACATATTATTCACATGTCTTTTGGAATAATATTAAAATATTATTCCCAAGGACCTAAGCCCCTAGGCTCAACACTTAGTCCCTTTTCCCACCTTCCAACCCCTAGTCCCTTGCCCACTCTGTGGAAGCTTAGCCCCCCATCACTCATTCATTGTGGTCGGTCTGCACGTGGTGGTGTTTATATTTTATTATTGTTCCACATAAATATAGGTACAACTCAGGCTCTTGGCCTTCAACACTTAGGCTCTCTGGCCTAACAATCACATAATCCCACTAGCTTATATAAACTCGGCTCACCAGCCTACAAAACATATTTACAATTCATTTCATAAACAAGATTTACAATAGGGCTCGGCCTTAGGGATATTACAATTGAGGAATGACATTTAACCAATATTTGTAGACCTAATTTCACATTTTTCTTGTAGAATTTATAGAGACTCGATCCCTCCTTATCTCTTTTGAGTAAATTATCCCATACGGGGAGTCTATTGTGAAGGGAAATCCATGCAAAAATTTTGGCCTTGGGCAAAGTCCAAATCCTCTAGAGACCACTCCACCACCATGGATTCCTTGCCTCCACATTCTACAATGAGAGGGTCTTATAACCCATTTTCACGCTATACATGCCCTCTTATTGATTTTTTGTCCATACAATATAGTATTCACTTTCATATAAGACAATGGAAATGTTATCCAAGCCTATCTATATAGATTCTAGTGCCCATGGAATTTCTCTTCCTGACCAATGTCAAATGTTGTTATCCACCCTGAATTCCATCAATTTGTTGTGTCCTCCCTATATACATCTGATAGGTAGCAAAAAATTCTATCATTTATAAAATCTATCATCTCCAATAGATAGTGTACCCCTTGACCAAGACCAATGATCACATCTTTATTAATTAGAGTTTGACGACCATCTCATATAGACTAGGTTAGATGGTCCGCAATGGTATTAAAACTTTACATAGTCACTTTCCAAAACAAGGATCCATCAATAAACCTCTACAAAGAAGATCAAATCCACTCATAAAATTTCATAGGAAATATGTATTTTCGGTAACATACTTGCCGCCACAACCCTCTTTTTGCAATTAGTTTCCAAATTCCTTTAGTCGTTAGGGATCTAGAATTTTTTTTATGTCTTTTAGGCCCCATCCTCTCTCTAAATTTGACCTTGTTATCAACTATCATTTTACCAATAGAATATTATTGGAGTTCTCTTTCCATGACCATAGATAGTGAAAGCATAGGGATTCAAACTTCTTTAACATCAAGACAGTGATAAACACTAGAGTGACCCAATATACTGAGATTGATTCCAAAACGCCTTTTATAAGAATCACCCTTCTAGCATGAGAGATCCATTTGTTGTACCAGTGATCTACTCTTGTTTTCAGCCCGTCAAGGAGCCACAACGAGTGTTTGCATTGGTATTCATTTTCTTTTAGCATGAACTACATGTATATAAAACAACCATCATTTTGCACTACAATGAAAGGGAGGAACTTCAAGATCATTTCTGTCATGGCCTATGAGACATGATAAAAGTATATGGATGAGTTTTGAGCATTTATGTCCATTCCAATGGAGGAGGAAAAAAGTTTTAGAATGCAATCTAGACACTTTGTGTTTTGAGTCATAGCAATTCCAAACAAGAGTATACAATCAACAAATAAGATATGAGACAAAGATTATATTAGCATAGATATTCACATATTTGTAGTTCCTAGATTGAATTTCATGGTGAATATGCTTGCTTAGGCCATTATAAACTATAATAAAAAGTGGATAGGAGAGAGGGAAACCTAGCCAAAAGCCTCAGGAAGGAAGAAATAAAGACAAAGCAGATCCATTTACAAGGAAAAAGAAGTAGACTGATTTATAGCATTCTTACAACTAGTTTATGAAGAGACCTGAAAAACCCACTTGGGTAAGGATAAGACATGAGAAAATCCAATTTAACCAATCAAAAACATTTGGTAGGTCATGTTTGAGCATGAATGCATGTCTAGCATTTTTTTTGATAGTGTACAAGGGTCCTTAGGATATACCTACAATGTCATGAATGTTTCAATCATCTAGGAACCCAAATTGCTCCATGTTAATATGCTAGGAGAGATGGGGCTTGAGTATGCATGAAATGCTTTTGGATATGATTTTGTAAACACAAGTGCATAGGGAAATGTGACAATATTGCTCAAAACCTTATGGCTCCTCCTCTTTTGGAATATTTTCTATAAAATTGGCATTAAAAGGGGAGTGTATATTACCTACCTCTTTGGATTCTTTGTTTATTTCCAATAAGGTCATTTTCCAACATATCCCTAAACCCCAAGAAGAATTCAATCATCTTTCTATCAGGACCTGGCGACTTCCATGGCTGGAAGGACTTTGTTACTTTATGAATATTTGTTTTTGTGATCGATGTCATTAGAGACTTGTTTTGTTAGTCATCAATCCACCCATTGTAGAAAGAAGTTATACTCATAATATCCCAAATGTTTTCCTGTGGAGGTTCAAAGTAAACCTTCTTATATGCTAAAACCAAAAAAAATAAAATTGTTTTAAACCCACGCATTCAGTGCCTTCCTAGTATTTTACTTTCCAAATGGCATTGGATGTCTTCCTAGCCTATGCTTGTCGGTGAAAAAAATTAGTGTTGTTATTCCCCTTGATAAGCCATAGAGATCTACTCATCATTCATTGGCCTCCTACCATGCTATGATATTTATCTTTTCTTTTTGAATCATATTATGCTCCAATAATACCTCCTCATTAATCCCTACATCCATATATGTCTCATGTAGCTTTGAGATATTTCCCTCTATAAACACTAGGGCCTTGTTACGTGGGAAAGTAGATTTATCCCAACCCATTGATAGGGATTTTACATTATTGCAAATTTTTCTGCAGCTTTACCATAGCATGGTTTAGGTCATCAATTGTGTAGGCTTCCTAATGGTTCTATACTCCTTGTAAGACAAATAATGAGGATTGAACTTAAAGGGCACCGGTAGTTTTTTATCCTTTGTAGCTATCTACAGTTTGATGGGATGGTGGTATAATTTTCATTCCTTCAAAACTGTGGATTTGTATGAGGGGAGATTCATGACCAGATACTTATTTATGAGGAATTAGTTCAACCGTGTACTTATCTCCTGAGTGTCACCCCTCTTATTTGAACAAGTAGCCTATGGAACTAAAGGTTCAACATGTGACTATAAGTTGGGTATGTAATATCTTAAGGAAATAATTTGCTAGAGGACCGAGTCGAGAATGACCACCCCATATTTTTTACTGATGAAATGTAAAATTTAGGTCCCCCTGAGAATTAGCATGGGGAGGTCTAATAGGCCCTAGACTACCAATTTATCCTAGAAGGGCCTCCTATTGTGAGATGGGGCATACGCATTGAGGATGTCCAACTAAAAATTCAATTCCTTTGGAGAGAAATGAGTCAAGATACAGTGTGTTGAGCTTACCTTATCCCAAAAAATCATTAACTAACACCATTTGAGAGAACAATCCATCGAAGTTTTCGTCCACACTTTCAACTTGGAATACATTTCTTTCGGTGATTTTGGGAATATTACTCTAAATACATAGTTTCTTGTAATATTAGAATATTGGCTTTGTGTTTCTATATGATATTTTTAAGGGTGTGTTGTGTTGAGGCCACCCCTATAAGTTGTGGACATTGTACAATGCCATTGGATAGTCTTGAAACAAGCTAGTTTGAAGATTGAATCCTTATATCACAAGTTGGAAACCTTTGTGGACCAATCAGAAGCATGGTTGTATCCCAGGAAAAAGTCTAACAACAGAGTGGAGGACATCACAATAGTACAACAAAGACTGGTAAAAGGTCATTTTATTTCATGTTGTTTATGTGGAGAGAACCATTGTGTTAAACATTGTCCATGGAAGACTCCAACCTTGGAAGAAAACCATAAGATGTAGGATTTAAGAGAAATATTAGAGGTTTTGGACACCCCAGGGATGGATTGGGGAAACACCAAGAAGAAAAGAAAAGAGCCTAACCAATCTATATAAGCTGTCATAAAATTTAGGCAAGTAGAGGGTGCCAAGAAAAACAATGGTCGTAAGCCTATTGTTTGTTGGGTGTGTGTAGAGGACCATTATTGAAGGAGATCAAGATCATTTTGAAACCTAGGGGAGGGTTGCTCTAATAAGGGATCCTGATATTGTTACTTGTTTACCCAAGATTACCTCCTTTTATGATTTTTATTTGGTCTATGTCATATGGTACTTTATACCTCTTGTAGTTGTTGAAACACTTGACATCATTGACTCAATACCCCCTGAGTGTAGTTGATACTCTTTTACTCTAGCTCGGATGTTGTATTTTCTCTAAGTGGATATTGTGGGGGAATAAAAACACTTCCTTGTTAGTTGAGGAGACAGTGTGCTTAGTCTATCCTCCTATGTATCTTTTTCACACATCAAGAGTGATATACTATTTGATTCCTCCCTTTGTGAAGTTGTATCTTTCAATTGAGATGTAGTTCCACTATCCAGAGGTGCTTGAATGATGCTTTAACTTATGGGTTACGAGATCTTATCCTCTACCTTTACTAACCTCACATGTGGATTTTTTTTAACTTCAACGATCTCCTCATCCACTAAGGCATGTTCAGAAGGTGTTTTTTTCCCACTAAGATTGAGCTCTTCTATGTTTCGTTTACCCTTTCGAGATCCTTCCAATGTTTCTACTCCCATATGTATTGGTAAGAATCATCGAAGTTTGTTTGGGAGATATATGGACATGAAATATTTGTTTCCCATGGGATTTGCAAAGGGTGCATTGATAGGGGA
>ML791977.1:122786-133892 GCA_009831015.1 Picea engelmannii | reverse complement strand
CCTACCTGATTGGTTCAACCTACTGCATGATTAATTATACTTATCTAGATGTCGTGATATATAAAAGAAATAATTACCATGCATGAAACAAAGAAATGAAATATTTTGTCATGCTTTAAAGCAAATAAAAGATAATTAAAAACATGTAACAATCATTGCCAACATTGTGTTCTCTCTCTTGATCGACATCCAAGGAGGAAGGTTATTGTTTATAACAAAAACAGGCCACACTAAGTACGTAGAATGAAGCTCTCCAAATGGATTGACACCATCAGCTGCCAATGAAAGTCTAACATTACGAGGTTCTTCTTTAAAAATTGGCCACTTTTCTTCGATGTAGTTCAATGCAGAACCATCTACAGGCATTCGAAGAATATCGTCTTCACTTATGTTCTTTGCATGGAAATCCATAAACTGTGCTATACTTTGGCACCTGAACAACCGCTGGAAACGTGGAATTATCGGAATATAACGAAGAACTTTGCGAAACACCTTCTTTGATGCTTTATCGATTCGATATATACTTATTTGACATTGTGGGAATTCATTTTCTAATGCATATTGTCCATAATATATGATATGATCATTAGGACATGCATCAATAGCCTGATAGTCCATTCCAATTTCTTTCATAATCACGGATATTTCTCGATATGTGTGTGGCAAAATATTTGACGTTGGTAATAGAACATCACCTAACAATCTACAAAATTCTAAACAATAAGTCAATGTAAACAATATTCATCATCAATATATCATCCAATATACTAATTTACAAATTAGAAAACGATAGCAATATAGGAAAAAATTGAACCTTTTATGCAGGCATAAATAATTAACAAATTAAATACCTTAGTATCTGTGTGAGACATGTGTTTGATAAACCATTCAAAACCTTTAGGTTCACCAACAACAATATAGTAGATAAAAGATTTTTTGTTGAGCCTTCATATAGAGGTTGATGTGACTTCTCGAGTAGAGGATCAACATCATGACTATCATCCTGGTTGTCCTCATCCATTGGAGAAAATGTGTCTTGGATCAATCTATGTATCTCATCTTCCTGATTTGAATCACTAACATTATATCGATCCATGTCATCATTAATAACTTGATCAACAACTTCAATATTCTGATCTCAAAGTTCATCTCCATGTAAAGTAGTATTTATGCTAGTACTTGGAAAATAACTCTCTGGAGGTCGACACTTTGGGGGCATCATCTATATATTTAAAAACAACATAGAAAAGTTAGTGTGTATAGAAAATATAAAAATCCCGATAATAAATATTACTAAAATTCATGACATACTAATTATTACAGAGAATAAATTAAATATTGAATCCTCTTACCAAGGGACGATATTCATAACCCCCTTCGGTGTGCCCCTTCTCCCTAGAATGTTTTTGGGTTGTTGTTATTAAAGGTCTTCTATTTTGCAAGCCTTTGCAATCATAGCAAGAGAAATAACATTTTCCATCACCCCTCGCCTCTAATGTCTCTCTTAACTGAGAAAGCTTCCTATCATTTTTGTTCATTGTGACAAATCCTTGTCCTGACAAGTAATTGTCTTACCTACACCATACCAAACATTAAGTTGTCAATTTTTTATATTTTGGCTACTCCTTTCGATTATGATATGTTTATTTGCAGTGACCTACATCATTATAATAAGGTCAACATCTTTATAATAAGGTGATCATATGTCTAGAGGATCAACATCATGAAGACATAGATAACATCTTTATAATAAGGTCATATGTGTACAAATGTTTTCTTTATATAATAACGACATATATACCTAACATAAGTTTAGGGTTAGTGTTTATGTATCTTATTAGTCCCTGCTAAAGAAGGGAATATAGCACTTTCTCCATCGTCCATATGTACACACCCGATCATGTCAACCACAACGTTTAGCCTCGGGTTTTGTTTTTCATGCTTAAATAATGGAAATTCTCGTACTTTGTTTTGCAAAATGTATAGAACCAATCACGTCAACCACAATATTTAGTCGTGGGTTTTGTTTTGCATTCATAAATAATGGATGATCTCTCGTACATTAATAATTATATGTAATATCAACAGGCTATCTTATCACTAATGCCAACCTACCCATTATTTATTACAATATGTTGAGGATAGCAAAGAATTTATGCGGAAGAGGGAAATGTTACAATATATTAATTGCAGCTATTACCCTTGTTGTTATAAACATGAGTTTCCTCCCTATTTTATATATACCATAACTTATCATTTATCAATATAACAATCAACTTCAATATTTTATTCATGGAGATTTATTCCTTCATTTAATTGAATTAGTAAGTTCTAGCTACCAACCATTAGGTGTGCGAGTATCCCAACCATTATTGTCACCGTTATATTATTTTCAATTTATGCAAGTGTGATCCCTTTTGGGTACTAGGGATGTAACAGGTGGTATCAAAGCTTAAATCAATATTTCTTGGTGTTTTTTTGTTAGGTATTAAAAATTAAAAGAGAGAAGAAAATGACAATCAATTACTATCATTTCACCGATCAGGGTTGAGTTTCAAGAGAAATTCCATATCTTTATTTATGAAAAGAGAGAGATTATAGCTACAATTGAAGGGAAAAGGGTATGTGGATTCCATAAACCTAGAATATTATGGAATCCACATACCCTTTTCCATATAATATACTAACTAGATCCAAAAACAAAAGACATGAAATATGGTACTACACATATTATAATATATTATCAAGGAAAAAACAAGCTAAATGAAATTTGGACATTTGAAAAAAAAAATACAAGTTAAATGAGTACATCAATAAAAAATAACATACTAACCTTGCAAGTTCAAAATCCGAGTTATGTAGATCGAGAATTGGATTTGTTCAACCGGTGGGTGACGGAAAAAATAAATAACTCAAACAAAAGCCAAGGGCAGTGTTGCAACTATAGCAATTGTGTCGCAAAGTCTCTTAAAGTCACGTATATATAGATAAAATAGTCAACTAGCCGTTAACACCGACCAATGAGATAGGCAAAATTTGCATCGTTATTGCCATGAAAGTTAGTCACTATAGCGACGAAAATCCCGACTAGATTTAAATAAGATTTTCGTCAATATTGCAACGAACTTTCATGGAAATAGCGACGAAAATCCCGCCCTATTTAAAAAAAGTATGAAACTAGTTGAAGCGTGGAAAATTTTCATGGACTAATCTACCCATATGTAGTAGTTCTCGATGCTGCTGGCCAAATAACTCGATATGTCCTTCTGAGATTGATTTCTGTGAGGTTACTTCAGCCTCGTATTCCCTTCAAACTCTTCAAAGTCTCTATCCCTCCTGAGCTTGATTCTTGCTGCAAACTCAAGGAATTTAATGGATTCTTCCTGCACTCCTTGTGGCTTCATGATAATCTTTGATTATCTAAAATTCCCAGTTATGCGCACTCCTTGTGACAGTAACTCTTCAACCACTCACTGGGTTGGAAACAAATTTTAATACCTCAACTTGCCTGTGCACACCTTGCACGGATCTGTGCTATACTTGCACTTCTACTGGTATGAGAACAACAGTATCTCTCCTGAGATTTTCTGAGGTAAAACACAGAATCTTGTCAATGCACTCTTTGCAGAATTTCACTGCAATCCTTGCAAGAATTATCAGGATGAGAAACAATTGAAACTCATACTCTCCCTCTCACAAAATTCATACATTCAACATGAAATCATACATACACACAACATTGAAACAAATCCATGACATAACATATAAGAAAACTGTAAACATACCATTCAATAGATGTAAATAGAATTCATAACATCATGAGTTTGGATCAAAGCTTTCTTATATTAATCCAAGTGCATATGTACATGGGTTCTATAGCAACAACTATCTACTTATACAATCTTCTACAATCTATATTATTCTCTTCTCTCCTATTCTTCTTTCTTCTACAACTCTTTCTTTTCTAATAAGAATAATCTTGATACAATACAATACATACGAGGGAGATTTCTAGAGTTTTCCCTCCTACAACTCTAAGCTATCTAATCGAATTAAAGTCTAAATCTAATTTACATTTATTACATTAAATGCCTCCAACAAATAGATGAGAGAAACTGCTCAAGATTTGTGTTACAATCTTCAAACCTTAAAAGCAAAAATATCTTCCCAGACATTACATTAATGTTTTATCTTTTCAAATACAAAACATTCCCAAAATGTGTGTTGGTGCGTTTCCAATTGTCCTCCACTTGAGCTTGCTTACGATTCTCCTGCATCAAGAACACTATGTACTATTTTTATATATTTATTCATTACAGTTACATAATTATTATTATTGCAAGTTAGGGTTTTTGACTAATCCAAAATTAATCATGTTAGACTAAAGTAAAGTTTGTTGAAAATGCTAGTCTCTTATTCTTAAAGTTAAGGAAGGTTTGCAGGTATGTGATCATATACATCGGGTCTGTTACAAAGTTACAAATCAGATTTGGATGATGAAATTGATGAGATATTTTGGTTGAGGTATTGTTAAGCCCTAATATTGGCTCATTGCCCCTTAATTGGGGCATATTACATTAGTAATTTTATTTTATTTATGTCAGTTTCATTCCATTAGTTGTAATTATACCTCCTAGTCTCCTATATATACCAAGAAGGCATTTTCATTTGGAACAATCTTGTACTTTAACATTTAAGTGGGGTATGTTGGAGGATTGGTTGTTGTCATTGATGTCAACCCTAGTCATGGGTTTTGGACCGTAAGATTGATGAAGGTATTTGGACATGAAGGAAAATGCACATGTAGATACAAGACCTATGGATGGATAGTATATATCATGTTGTTTCTGGTGGTATGTGGCACGTCACTTGGATCCTCATGGTTGAGGAGAAATGAATTTTTGAAGATGAAAAAGTGAATTGAAGAAGGAAGTACATGTAGGCCCTGAAGATAATTAAAGAAAAGAATTATAAAATAAGAAATTGTCAGGTCGGCCCTAATGTTAAAAGGAAGTGACATAAATGGTATAAATAAATATCATTATACATTCATTTGATACAAAAGTCAAATTTTAGAGGAAATCAGAAGTAAATAAGGCCGGATTTCAAGGGAGGATGAAGTGTTTTGGTGATGTGTTCTAAGGTATGTTATTTCCAGGTCATCTTACTATTTTTTCTATAACTTTTTTTCTAGAACGATTCAGATGGTGAAATTTCTATGGTATTAAGAATACATATCAAGGTACATGTGGTAAAAATTTCATCTCTTTATTCGCCATAATTATGGAGATACACTCTGTGGAATATAGGGTTTTTAACCAGTCCTGAAGCTAGTCAATAAACAGGTGTTCCAAGTAAAAAAAATCATAGCATATTCATAGAGAATCCAAATGAAGTGGGACAAATTTCATTGGAAATAGTACATACTTTATTTTATTGTGTGCAAATTTCATAATCGTATGGTGCGGGGCATTCTCTGCAAGTTCGGTCTATAAACCAGAATTGAACAAAGTCTACCATTCTCTCTATAACTTGTTTTTGGGTGGAAGGAAGGGGAAAGGATGGAGAGTTAAATCCTATATTGATATTGGAGTACTGTATATTCCTCTTGGAGGTTTATCCCTCCCTTTACATTTGGAATCTGTAGCTACCTTTGGAAGTCATTACTTCCCTTGAACAATAACTATTGATTATTTATCATATATTGTGTATGGTGTATTGTGGTGTATTGGTGTAACTCTTATACTATTGTTCATTTATCATTGGATATAGTTGAATGGTTTAAGTATAAGTTGAAAAAGGTTTTAAATTGTACTTGATACTGATTCACCCCCCTCTCGGTATCAACAATTGGTATTAGAGTAGGTTGCCTTCAGAATAGTTTAACCACTGGGAGGAAAATCCTGAGCAGAGATGGATGACCATGAGCACATTTCAAATGGGATTCAAAAATTTGATGAAATAAATTATGCATACTGGAGTGATAGAGTGAAAACTTACCTAACGAATTTGGGAGTAGACATTTGGTACTCAGTTGTAAATGGCTATGTAATCCCAAATAATGCTCCAACTGATCCAAATGAGAAGAAGCTTATGAGTTGTAATTCAAAATCCAGACATGTTATTCTAGCAACATTGGCACCAACCATTGCTAGCAAATTGATGGGTTGCGGCATTGCTAAAGAGGCATTGGACAAACTCAAGAGTATCTACGAAGGTGATCCAAAAGTTAAGCAAGTCAAGCTTCAACGACATAGAGAGAAATTTGAAAATTTGAAGATGAATGGAAAGGAAGATATTGCAACCTATCTTCTTAGAGTTGATGAAGTTTTTAATGCTATTAGAGGATTAGGTGAAGAGCTCGATGAATTGTTGGTTGTACAAAAAGTGTTGAGATCACTTCTCTTGAAGTATGATGCTAAGGTCTCCGCCATCGAAGAAACTAGGGACTTGACCAAAATGACAATGGATGAATTACATGGGTCACTTATAGCATATGAAATGAGAACAGGTACATAAAGTGACCAGCCAAACAATGAAGCAGCCTTTAAAGCCATAAAGAAGACAAAAGACAAGGATAACAACCTTGATGAAGAAATAATAAATTTTGTAAGAAGGTTTCAAAAGGGAAGTGGAAGATACAAAGGTAAGTCTCCTCTCAAATGCTTTAATTGTGGTAGAATAGGACATATTGTTGAAAACTGCTACTATAAAAAGAGAAGTCTCAACAATAAAAAGAGCTTCTACTCCAAGGATGATGACATCTCCTCAGATGAGAGTGATGAAGAATATAATGATCGAGGAGAAGTCCTCTTCATAACCCAAGAAACCTAGGTTGACGATCACAAGAATTCTAAAGAAGAAGAAATCATTTGTGAAGAAGATTCAGACGAAGAAACCAACCTTGATTCCTTTTGGGGATACAAAGACAATGCAGAAAGTGAACAAGAAGATGAGAATCTTGAAAAGTTGAAGCATGGTGAAAATGAAAATAGCAAGCTTAGAAACACAAACATAATACTAAAAGGTGAATTGAGTAGTTGGGAAGAAGAGAATTACAAGCTTGAAAAGACCATTAATATCTTGAAGGAACAATTAGAAGATTATGAGAAATTGAAAGAAAAAATGGATCACAGAAAAGGGGAGCTACTATTGACAAAAAAAAAGTTGAAGAAGTTCGAGAAAATCACTGAAAAATTAGATGAGATCCTTAGCAATAAAAGATCTCCAAATGACAAGACATAACTAGGATACAATGACAGTTTGAAGAAAACAAAACAAGAGAAGGAAGATGAAAATGATGAAACCAACACTCCACAACAAGTTTAACAACAAGATAGAAGACTAGAATTCAGAAGGAATGAGACATCAAGAAGATCCTCTCCCATTAGGTATGAAAGAAATCATTATGAAGGACCAGATGGACCACACCACAAAGAAGATCACTTACTCCCAGGTATCAAAATTTATTTCTTGGACAATGTTATACTTGTGGAAATTTTGGACACAAGGAAATCAATTGTAGAATCAATGAAAGGAATAACTATGCAAGCAATATGAATGGTGAAAATAGTAGATATGGAAATGTTCGTAGACCTATCAACAGAAATTATAATCCATTTGACCCATTAATGGATCAAAATTTTGTATGTTACAAGTGTAATAATCTTGGTCATAAAGCACGAGATTGCAGAGAGATGAAGGAAGATAATCATATGCCAAATGTCTGTATACCAACTACAACATGGAAAAGGAAATAAATTCCACACAATGAAAACTGTCAAATAACATTGGTCGCTAAAGAATGAAAGAAGAATATGAATGCTTCATAGACAGTGGGTGCTCATCTCATATGACTGGAGATCAAAGCAAATTTGTCATCTTGAAGAAAAAGGGTGGAAATGTTACATTTGGAGATGACTCATCTACTAAAATACTTGGAAAAGGAATTGTAAATATTGGAAGTGAAAATGTAAAAGCAGGAAAAGTCCTATTGGTTGAATATCTGAAGCATAATCTCCTCAGTGTTAGTAAAATGTGTGATCAAGGATACACTCTTATGTTTGACTCCCGAAAATGTAAAATCAGATAAAATAACTCAGTAAGATTGGTTGCAACTGCAACAAGAAGACCAAACAACATATACATCCTAAACACGAAGAAGAGAGAAAAGGTACAAGCCACAGAAAAGGATTCCAAGGAAGAAAATGTCCCAAATACCAAAAATAAGGATGAAGTATTATTGAGTGCCACATGTTCAGGGGGAGCAGCCCCAAAGAAGAGAGTTACCTTTTGCCATTAAACTCAGGGGGAGAAGCCCTACCCTTTTCCATTGATGTCAAAAGGGGAGATAAATTGGGATCATGATGATAGGGGGAGCATGAGTGTTGTCATCAATGACAAAGGGGGATATTGTTGGAAGATTGGTTGTTGTCATTGATGTCAACCCTAGTCATGGGTTTTGGACCGCAATATTGATGAAGGTATTTGGACATGAAGGAAAATGCACATGTAGATAAAAGACCCATGGATGGATAGTATACATCATGTTGTTTCCGGTGGTATGTGGCACGTCATGTGGATCCTCATGGTTGAGGAGAAATGAATTTTTGAAAATGACAAAGTGAATTGAAGAAGGAAGTACATGTAGGCCCTGAAGATAATTAAAGAAACGAATTACAAAATAAGAAATTGTCAGGTCAGCCCTAATGTTAAAAGGAAGTGACATAAATGGTATAAATAAATATCATTATACATTCATTTGATACAAAAGTCTAATTTCAGATGAAATCAGAAGTAAAGAAGGTCGGATTTCAAGGGAGGATGAAGTGTTTTGGTGATGTGTTCTAAGGTATGTTATTTTCAGGTCATCTTACCATTTTTTCTATAACCTTTTTTTCTAGAATGATTCAGATGGTGAAATTGCTATGGTATTGAGAAGACATATCAAGGTACATTTGGTAAAAATTTCATCTCTTGATTCCCTATAATTATGGAGATACACTCTGTGGAAGATAGGGTTGTTGACCAGTCCTGAAATGAGTCAATAAACAAGTTTTTTGGGTAAAACGGTCATAACTTCTTCATAGAGAATCCAAATGAAGTGGGAAAATTTTCATTATAAATATTACAAACTGTAGTTTCTTTTGTGTGAGTTTCAGAATCCGATGTTAAATATTGAGTGCGGGGCATTCTATGCAAGTTTGGTCTCCTGAATAAACCAGAATTGAACAAAGTCTACCATTCTCTATATAATTTTTTTTTGGGTGGAAGTAAGGGGCAAGGATGGAGAGTTAAATCCTCTCTTGATATTGGAGTATTGTATATTCCTCTTGGAGTTTTATCCCTCCCTTTACATTCTGAATCTGTAGCTACATTTGGAAGTCATTACTTCCCTTGAACAATAACTATTGATTATTTCTCATATATTGTGCATGGTGTATTGTGGTGTATTGGTGTAACTCTTATACTATTGTTCATTTCTCATTGGATATAGTTGAATGGTTTAAGTATAAGTTGAAAAAGGTTTTAAATTGTACTTGATACTAATTCACCCCCCTCTCGGTATCGACAAGGTAAATGGAGGTTGCCCCTTCGAAGAGGCTTATTATATGAAATTATGTTAAGCCCTAATATTGGCTCATTACCCCTTAATTGGTGCATATTATATTAGTAATGTTATTTTAGTTATGTCATCTTTAGGCCATTAGTTGTAGTTATACCTCCTAGTCTCCTATAGATACCAAGGAGACATTTTCATTTTGAATCTTCTTGTACTTGAACATTTAAGTGGGGTAAAAGGAGGTTGCCCCCTTGAAGAGGCTTATTATCTGAAATTATCTCTTCTTCAAGGCGTGGAGTAATTTTTCTGAGGTTTTTCTACGCTATATTGATATTTGGTTCTTAACATGTGGTATCAACGCTCAAGGTCTTGGGGTTTCGCTGCTACATCTGAGACACCTTGGAATTTTTTCTATAACTCTTTTTATACAATGTGTCAGAAGGAACGTCTTGGAGGATGTTTAGAAGATAGATCAAGGTACGTTGGGCTCAAAACTTAGCTCCTGAGGCCTTGTATTTTCGGAGATACAACCTGTACAAGATAGGGTTCTGGAATCATCCTGAACTGAGTCATTGCGGAATTTTCTCTATAAAAACATTTTTGTAATGTTTCAGACCCTAAAATCCAAAGTATATATACAAAAATTAGTAAGGTATCTGTGGTAAAATTTTCAGCTTCTGGGTCATCTTAAATATGTATATACACCCTATGTAAGATAGGGTATCTGACTAGTCCTATTGACTAGTCTCAAGAAGGTGTTCCAGGTATAACAATAATAACTTCTTCCTAGAGTATCCAAATTGAGTGGAACTGATTTCATTAGATCGTGGACAGTTTGTAGTATTTTTGGTTTGAGTTTTATAATTTTATATCAATTATTTTGTGCGGGGCATGCTATACAAGTGAGATCTCCTGGAAATGCAAAAAATCGGCAAGTTGTGGGGAAGTTACCATAAATTCCAGTTGGCACATCCAATTTTGATCAGACCCATGGAATTGCAGAGAAGAAATATCAGAGAACTACATAAAAGAAAGTTTCATACCCAGAAGGGCTGAAACTTGGGAGATACAACAGAAGAAATATTGTCTAGCAGAACCACCTCAAAATCAAGGTTCAAAAGTGATACTTGGCCAACATGCGACCAAAAAAGGGAACTTCTACACCAAGTAAGCCTCCAGAAAATCCTACTTGGACTCTTGATCAAGGAGAAGAAATGCGTAGGGACATAAATGAACTACAAAAGAAGATGGATTCAATGGAAGCTATGTTGGATACTAAGATGGATGGTTCAAAAGGGAAGATCATGGAAGTATTGAAAAATTTCGTAACAAAGAAGACACCTGAAAGTAAAAATGCATCCCATGAAATTCATGATGAGGACACAAGGAAGGTGAATCAATAATAGAGAAACTCCAACTTTGGTTTGAAGACCAACCACGTTCCTAAGATTGATATGAGGAAGTTTGATGGAAAGGACCCAATCACATGGATACTTCAGATGGAGCAATTCTTTGATCTCCATAATGTGCCACATACACAAAAG
>ML791977.1:84881-109305 GCA_009831015.1 Picea engelmannii | reverse complement strand
TATTCTCTTATATGGATGTGAAGTTTAGTGATGCAATATCTCTCGATGATCCTGAAGAACAATATAGTAGATCCAAAAGAATTTTATAAATTATAATCTCAAAATTAAGTGCAATAGGCCCTATCCTATCATTCTCATCAAAGTGAGCCTTCCTCCCATTGAGAGCACAACTATGATTAGGTCCTTAATGTACAAGGACAAGATAAACATGGATAACAAAAGGCTCCCAAAAATTAATAAGAAATTATTCTACTGAATATCGATGATATTAAAAATATTGTACGGGCTAAATTTAAGGAGAACCTATGGTGTGATACAGAATTAGAGAATAAAATAAAATAAAGATATTATAAAGAGGTGGTTAACCCTAACCTTGAAGATCAAAAGTATCTCTCTATTTTGATTAGCTTAAAGAAGATAATCAATATTATTAAAATAAGAACTAATTCTCATGAGTTTCATAGTGAAACTAGGCGTTGGGAAATCCTGAAAACATCATTGCAAGAACTAGTCTCTCACCTTTGTGACACAAAGAGGGTTGAATATGAAAACCACTTTCTCCTAGAATTCCTTACGTATACCCAAATTAAATCCCAATTTCAAAATATTTATCGCAATATCAACCTTCCTAACCTTTTAAGTCATCAAAACTTTAGTGATCTTGGAACACTTATTTTACTGTTTTTCAAGCATTGAAAAGAAGTGCATTGTTATTTATAAAAGTTGAAATAGTGTTTTGGATGATCATTCAATTCAATTCAAATTTTGATGTTAGGAGGGAAATGATTGGAGATTAGAAAATGTATATTTAAATTTTGATTTTTTTTTAATGAATGTTGATTGATTTATTTATTTTTACCTATGGAAGTGTATATTTATGGAGGTGTATATTTACATTGAAAAAATATTTCCTCGGATCAAGTGGCAAGGATGCAATAAATGTGCCATGTATTTTTCCTATGCATTCATGTTGTTGTTATCCACTTGCTCCTCGAAACACCACCTAACAAACTCTCTAGGTTTACGTATCTTGCAGGAAGTTATAACATATGACACTTGGGATTTGGGGGTTCATACCCCTGGATAGTGATAGAAACTATTATTGTTTTGGAATTGTCCTAGATCTGACAGACATTCATTTGGTAAATTAATGTTGCATGACCTAAAGGGATATGGCACAGGGTTTCCATTAATGGTTTTTATGTCGATTGTATTCCACTTCCAAGGAGCATTCAATATCTTTCCAGGTATTTCTCATTTTCTTTGTGTGCCCTTTTTTTATCTGTGGTTCTCCTGGTTCCTTCCATGCACTCTCTGGTTCTTTGTGTGTGCCCTTTGGTCCTATGAGCCGCCATGGTCAGAGGTGGTCCCAGTTTATGGGGACAACTTCCCACTTCGAGGGAACAATAGGATGCAGAGGCATCAACAAATTCTTTTCACATTTACACACCTCCATAGATAAGAGCATAAATTGAGATAGCGAAAGTTAAATTTTGACTAGACCATGACTTCATCCCATGGGGTCTTCACTAAGTGAACCTGTGACAAAGCGCCTTTGTTCATGGGATATTAAATAATACCCCTAATTTCACTAGATATTGACAAATACCTCCCAAAATAATTTTGTTGAATCCCCCTCCCAATACATATTTCCAATAAAAGAAACCCCAATTTTTACTACATACCCCCTTTTATACCCCCCAATACCTACAATATATTGACTTTATTTTTCGCAATTTAAAAGCCCCATTTATGAATGAACAACATAAGATATTTATCAACAAGGTGAAGCTGTCGTGCTTCATCTAGGACAAGGAAGTGGATGTTGAACTCTGTCCATGGATTTTGGACACTGGTTCATCCAGAACCACATAAACGAAATATCATAAAATTGTACATCTCTATTGGCACATGAAATCCCTCATGGGCAAGGCATTGGTAGAAAGGAATGTGGCTTACACTAAGATATTTCACTAGTTGGAATATATACAAGTGCAAATTAAGGTGGCCGATCACAAAGTCTCTCTTCTAACCGAAAAAAAAAAACGCGTTTGGGCCCTAGCGAGCCACGATAAGTCCACCAAAAAGTTCCTAAAGATGTGACAAACTATCCTCCTATCTAATTTCTTGAATGTTTTTCTTACTATTGTTTTGGTATTCCTACAGTAAAGATCAAATTATGTTGTTGCCCTTCTCCGATTTTACATGTGAGATCATAGGAAAATGGTCTCTTTGTTTTAGCTATCTTGAATATAGTTCATGGTCTAACTTCTACTATTGCTTAAAGACAATTAGGATTAAGAAACCTATATTTTTTTGTTGGTATGCTTTCTCTAGTAGCAAGTCGACAACACAGTCTATGTAGTATATTTCTCTGTTAATATGAAAACCTCAACAATAACTTCAAAAAAAATAAAAATTAAAAAACATTTGGATTAAGAAAAAATTAGAATTTTACTTTATGTATTTCCAAAAAAAGTAGGACATAATAAATAAATCAGGCCTAACTTAGGATGTTGAGAGGAACAATTGTTATCCTCCATCAAATCTAATTTATGACAAATTCTTTTTAAATAAACCATAAAAAAAAAAAATTAAACTTTTCTTATGAACTTAAAGATGAACTTTTCTTTAATATATACTTAATATCAATCCTATTTCTAATGTCGAGTTGACACCAAAAAAAAATTATTACTAAATCAACACATAAATTTTATTATTAAAATCAATAATATTAACTAAAGATATTTACATGTTTTTCATTATCAATAACATTACATCCTTGAAAGAACTTTTTTTTAAAATACAAGACACATAAATTTTATTATTAAAATCAATAATAATAAATCAATATATTTACATATTTTTAATTATTAGTTATTAAAATATAATATATTTAAATGTTTTTAATTATCAATAACATTACATCACATCGAGGAAAGATTTTTTTTTTTAATAACATTATATTTTTAAATACAAATCATATAAATTTTATTATTAAAATTAATAATAATAAATCAATATATTTACATTTTTTTAATTATTAATTATTAAAATAATAATAGTAATAGTAGGTCAACATATTTACATATTTTTAATTATTAATAACATTACATCTTTGAAATAATTTTTATTAATAACATTACATCTTTGAATTTTTTTTTTTTAAACAATATTAATATTGAAATTAATATTTTAAATTAGTGAAATATAATCCATTATTTACCATATAGTGCTCATTAAAAAAGAATTTATACCTAATATTTTATGAAAGATTGGAAATCCCATCTCCAGCCTAATAGCCCGTGAAAATTTTAAGTATCATGTAATTTTGTTTTCAAATTATATATACTTTATATACAAGATACAACTTAGTGGGTTAGTTAAAGTTATCATTTGTGGAGTTCATTACTTGGTTTTAATTTTAATAACTGAAGTTTTATGAATGGTTTAATTTTAAGATTTACAAAATAATTTGAAAGAAAGTGATATTTTTTTTTTGGAAAATTACTAAAAACAATTTTTAATTATAAAATTGTTAATATTAAATGTTAACATCACATAATTTTATTTATTGCAATAAAAGTATTAAGAGAAGTTGAATCTATTTATTTATAAAAATAATAATTTTATTAATTCAAAAATATAATTTTAACATAAATTGTTTAAACAAATATAACAAATCCAAATAATAATAATAAAACATATGAAATTAAAATTTTTTAATCTAAATAATACTAAATTTCAAAAAAATCATCATATATAAATTTATAATTATTACAAATTAAAATTATTATAAATAATTAAAATAAATTAGTTTTTTATTAAATTTTAAAATTACCTTGTATAATATTTTTTAAATTAAAGTGATTTATTAGTGTATATATATAAAACGCTTATGAGACGCTTATAAAATCATTTATATTTTTATCTAACTATATTTAAATGGTTATGCTTATTAATATTTATAATGTTTTATATTTCATCTATAATTGAAGAGTAATTATAATAATGGGTAATTTACAAATTATATATTCATTTAAAATAATATAAATTTGGGATAAATGAAACAAATCATGGTAGAAAACCTAGTTTCATGGGTTCATCATGGTCATAGAAACCCTAGGGTCATGGAAGGCATTTTTAGTGGTTTTTTTGACAAGTAGGTGGACTATTTACATGATCCATACTATGGGGTTAACATATGGAATACTGCTAGCCTTATTGGGGGTTCAAAGGTGGTTGTAAAGAAGGAAGTCTTAGTGGATTGTCCTTTGGTCACATTTTTGGATCAAGCAGGAAATTTAAGTTTTGAAGTAAAAGTGGGTAGGAGTGGAGATCGACTGGATTATGTCATAATTATCAGTACTCTGAAGTACTCCCACATAGGGAAGGTTTTAGTTGCTATCCCAGGATTGGAAAGGAACTATAGGAAAGATCTAGAAATCCTGAAAGTGAAAGTGAGAAGTATTGTGTTTGCAGGAGCTGCGTGTTATCCTATGTATCAAGAGTAGGTTTGTGTGTTCAAGTCAGTTCCTGTTGTAAATGCACATTGTCGTTAGCAGCTGTTCCCCCATCCAGTTTAATCGCTGCATAGTTGGGTAAGGACTTCAAGGAGAATATAAGGGTCTCTATTTTTCAGAATTGAGTGGTTGTTCACATGGGTTCTCATGTAGTGATCAAATAAACCCTTCCTTTATTGAGGCTCCTCAGGTGAGGATAGGAGAAGGTTCAAATTCATATACAACCTATAGTTCGACCCTAAAATGATGTAAAAGGTGAATTAAAGAAAGATTGCTTGAGTAATTTTGGTTTTGGGTGAATATATAAAAATAAATGGCTATGTTGAGGCTGGAAACATGACTTTGGTGGGTCATTTTGTTGGCTGAAGAGTTGGAGACATAGGTTTTGAAGAAATGGGTGGTGGACAATTTGGGGGATACTTTGGGTTATTTCCCTCCTTCCTTTATTATTTTGATGGGCTGGGTTGCATTATGTTTCAACTTGAATCCCGACCCTTCAAAGGTCCTTATAAGCTTGTGGGGATGGGATTTTAGTCCTCTCTCACTTAAAGAATGGTTTCCTTTGTTTGATACGAGGACTGAACAAAATGACTTGGTACCAATATGGGTTAAGTTGCCAAATATTCCCATGGATGTTTGGTGTTTTGATGTGTTTAAATTTATTGGTAATGCCTTAAGAATTTTTTTGGATGTGGGTATGTCCTTCTTGGATACAGGTTTGATGTACATGGCTAAAGTTTTGGTAAGAATGGATTTGAGGGATGGCCTAGTAGACTTAATCGAGTTGTATAGGGGTTCCATAAAACATTTACAAATTCTAGATTACCAAGGGGTGTTGTTTAAATGTAAATAGTTCCATGTGTATGGAAATATTTCTAGTGATTGTTTTGTTCCTTTTATACATCAAGTCTAGATGAATAAAAGTATTGACATCTCTATAAATAAGGAAATTATGGATGGTGGAAAAGCACTGAAGGTTTTAATTGTTCCTGGGATAAGAATTAACTTTGTCCCCAATGACTTGGTGGTTAATTTGGAGCCTTAGGTTCTAGAGAATCAAAATAGGATCTCATATCCCCCCCTATGAATAAGGATGATGATATGGTGGTTTTAGATGATTTCTTTTCAAGGTTTGGTTCCACTCCCTTTCCCCTTATTGTATGTGAAGGGATTGAGGCTAGTATAGCAAGTATTGTGGAATTTAAGGGTAATTTGATATCATATCCTCTTCTTCTTCATTATGTTTCGTCTCCCTATAAAGATACACTTATAGGGTCTGTGGTGTTGAAACAAAATTCTCTTGGTGATTTGATGGACTTGGAAATTTTCCAGGGGGGACCATAAGGCCGCATTACAAATTTTCTCCCTTCCAAAGTATTTCAAGTATAGATGGGTTCCAAAATTATAAGTTTCCACTCGATCCTTCTTCTTCTTATTCCTTTCGGGATGGGGAATGCCTCATCCTCGAGATTCAAGGAGGGGGCCTATAAGTATAATTTGTGGTCTCAAAAAGAAGGCTAGGAGGATGTGACCTTAGTTTTTTCGGGTGTTTTATGGGTGAATGTTGGGGGATAAAACCAAGGGGTAGAGGTTGTACGTATTTTGTACATTTAGCTCAAGAAAAGGTAGCTAGTGATATGGTTGTAGGAAAAAAATGATCCTTTGTTGGGGTGGTTAGAGAAGAAAATGACCTAGTATTGGTTAACAAATGACTGTAATGTCTCTAAATAGTAGAGGGTTGGCTAGTCCCTCCATAAATCTAGCACTGAAGAGGTTGGTCAAAGAAAAAAAGTAGGATGTTATAATAATATAGGAGATCATGAGTGAAGGTGCCATAATTGTGAGGGAGTTAGAGAATCTATTAAGGGGGAAATATTGGATAATTCT
Organism: Picea engelmannii; assembly: GCA_009831015.1. Taxonomy (NCBI): domain Eukaryota; kingdom Viridiplantae; phylum Streptophyta; class Pinopsida; order Pinales; family Pinaceae; genus Picea; species Picea engelmannii. The sequence continues at coordinate 102,895 of ML791977.1, read as the reverse complement.
CACACATGAATAAGAAATAAATCCCTTGTATCTACCCTTGATCCAAGATAGACTACATAATACAAGATTTTTCCCTATATCTAACATATTGATTCCTTATTATGCTAAGAGAGATAGAATGACATACCTTTTACCCAACAATTTTCCTTACAAATCCCGATTGATGCAAATCCGAAGATCCAACTCCAACTCCCACTGTCCACTTCTTTCACTCAAGGAGACAAAAAACACCAATCTACAAACCTCCCTAGGCATTAGGAAATTAAGAAAACTAGTCTATATCTAATTTGATCTACTCAAGGAAAGACCATATTGATCTACACCTAAATACAACAATATGGAAAGGGGAAAAACGTGTATATCTATATTAAAAAAGGAGAAATAATAAATAAATCACTAAATGTTTCCTTGAGTCATGAATGAAGGATTCTCCTAGTTCCAGGTTCATGATTCTCCTCTTTAGCCACTTGAGCTTCCCTCTCTATTTCACCAACATAAACACTCCCAAACTATAGCGCCCTCCATCTTCTTGATTTGTCCTCTTCTTAGAGAAATTTAGAAGATATTAGAGATAAGTTTCATGACATGTGAGTTAGGTGGATACAAATCATGGATAGTCTTTATGTAATGTGAACTAAGAAATTGCAAGTCACATATAGGCTTGATGGAATGCGAACTAAGAAATTACAAATGATGCACAAGTTCCATGCTCAATTATGAGATTTTTCCAACCTATTATGAAATTTTTCTCTATCATGAGATTTTTTCTCAAGTTCCATGCTCAATTATGAGATTTTTCCAACTCACTTTGAAATTTCTTTTCAATAATGAGTTTTTTCTCAATTACAGAATAATTCTTATTTCATAATTATGAAATTGTGACAAAATAATTATTTCCTTGTGAAATAATTATGAGAATTTTACTCAATTATGCAATTCTATCCTCATAACATATAATAACGTGCTTGCAAAGCCTATGGTGGAAAATAAAAGTATAATAGATGCCCCCTAATGTATGAGGTCAGAAGAGGAACTGATGGCCAAAATACATTATGAAACTTCATGGTGACGAGTGACATAAGGAAGGAGGTCGAAGATCAAGGAACTAGTGAGTGCCTACAATCAGTCATCAACCAATCATATATAGACCATTACCTACGTATGCATACCCATTCTTAGAATATAAACAAAGCATGCTCACCAACATAATACACTGTAGATCCATGAAATGAATGCAAGACCATGGACATGAAAAAGTACATGATGGATCATAGCCATAAGAAAGCACAATGTGGATCTATGTCACAATATACATCAAAAAGACATCAAGAATCAATGAGAGTGCCCCTGTAGTCTTCAAAGTACTCATACAATAGTGATATACTCAATCACAATTTGGGACAGGTAGCACAAATGAGTGATGTGTCCCCAAACCTAAGGTATTCATCTCAAACCCTGATGATATAATTCTACAACATGTGAATATATGAGCTAATGTCAAGCATGATAGAAACCATTTAATTACTGTTCATTGAGGTATACCATTAATAGATGTGAGGGAATCCATCAATGATGAAAATGGACCCCAAGGTACCTGGTACAATCTAGCAAGTGTGAATAGAGGATCTAATGTCAAACACTTGTATATTAAATTGATCCAGAGTCAATGTGGTAAACCCATTATCGTTGCAAGGAAGCCTGCGATTGAGGACTACAAAATCCAAGGTACTAGTTAGTTTCTAGATCGTTGTCCTGGATAGGGTGTTGAATTCGATAGGAAGAGATTAATCAAAAGAGGGATTTAATTTATCCCCCATCAATCGACATGAAACATACACTGAGATATGATTTAAAGAGATAGAATCACCAAGTACAACTAACACATGGATGGATGAATTAGATGGTCAAGAGGGAAGCAGATGGATGACTTAGATGGTCAAGAGGGAAGCAGATGGATGACTTAGGTTTAACTTCCCTTGAACATATATAAGATGTAATGATGATCTAGCATCAAGATTCAAGAGAATCTATGATATAATGCAACAACACATGAGGCATTGAATCACTCTCCATAACGACTGGAATAGTAACCAACCGTAGGAGTAAATATGACTCATATAAATGGTATCACTACAAGGAGAACACTTTCTAGTGGAGGTTTTATGGAACCTCCCAAAAAAATTCTTCCCAAGTAGCTATAAATAGAGAAGGCAGGTGGTCAGAGGTTTTTGGGGAGTTTTTTTTTTTTGATGCACCTTTATGGAACAAATGAACTGGTGCACATCTAAAAATGACCATACTGAAGCTTAAATGTTCAAATTCCCCGTCACTGTTCATAGTGGAGGCACACAGCAAGAGGTTTTTGTGGAGGTTTTTTTAATCGATGCATCATTAACATATAGACGCACTAGAACTTTCATGAACAATGAATCCTCAGTGTGTCCATTTTCCCATCGAATTTCCATACTTTATAATAAAATTACATGCATCAAATAAATTGCAATGGTGTCGTTGAATATAATCCACAGGTGCGCCTACATGTTGAAAGGTGCATTGATATAGGGTAAATAAAAAGAAATTACCAAATCATTTTTCATTGTTACAGTGAATCCCGTGATTTCAAACTATCAAGCAAGCATCGATGCTCACCTTTTTTCCTAAGACGATCCATTTCCGGTGCTCTACAACCACTTGAATAGCTCCATTCTTGGATTTGACACATTTCTAGATTTTGGAAATTACCACAAAATTTCATTTCCTCTAAATGGTGCGACTATGCCTCGAGACATAACAGACAAGGTAAACTATTTATTACCTTCATATTTCATTTTCATCTAATCAAAATTACAATTTACCTTGAAATTAGGCATTTTTGTTCATTTTTTTTAAATTCGTGTGGTGTGCCTGAATGGTTCAACTTGCCCTGAAGCTGTGTGTTGTGTTAAATACGCATTGAGCACTAATGAAGGTTCTTCAATTTATGGCTGCACTGGCTCATTTCAACTTAGAGCACTACATAAGTTACAAAAAAGCAAAGCGATTTGTCCTTCAGAACTCCCCTACACCAGTACAAACTGGGCTTATAGTCGCACCAGGGCATTACACTTCATTTACTGCACCACTATTCCAATGATATAATATTTAACCTAGAGGTGTACCAAGTTTAACACCACAGTGAGCACCTCTAGTAGGGCGTCTATATATGTTTGCACCGACACCACTCAAGCTAGTGTGCCATGATAAATTACCGAAAAACAAAGTGATGCATCCTTCAGAACTGCCCTACAACAGTGAAAACAAGGCGTATATCTGCACCGATGCATTACACTTCGTTTACCACACCGTTATTCTAATGATATAATATTTAACCTAGTAATTCACCAAGTTTAATTAATTTCCCCAGGGTGTACCCGAAACATAATGCCTCAGTGAGCACCTCCTCTAGTGTGTCTATATATGTCTACACCAACGTCGTTCAATCTAGTGCACTATGATAAATTATCAAAAATCAAAGCGGTGTGTCCTCTGGATCACCTTGACACCGATGCTAAACGAGCTTATAACCACACCGGTGAATTTCACTTCATTAAACACATCTCTTTATCAATGATTTATAAAATTTAACCTAGCAATGCACCACGTTTAATAAACAATCCCAGGGTGTACCTTGAACATAACTCCCCAATGAGTCAATGTTTAAACACAACGCCATATTATATAATAAAATTATATGCACTGAATAAATCACACCGGTGTTGTTGAATATCGCCCATCGGTGTGCCTACCTGTCTAAAGTCACACCGAGTCAGGGTAAATAAAAAAATTTTACCAAATCAATTTTCATTGTTATAGTGCATCCCATTCTTTCAAAATCTCAAGAAAGCATCGATGCTCACCTTTTTCCTAAGACACCCCATTTTCGGTGCTCTACACCGACTTGGATAACTCGATTTCCAAATTCCACATATTTCCAAATTTTGGAAGTTACCAAAAATTTTCATTTCATATCAATGGTGAAACCATTCCTCCTCAAGACATAAAAGACCAGGTAAATTATTTATTACCTTCCTATTTTAATTTTCATCCATTCAAAATTACAATTTAGTTCAAAGTTTGTGATTTTTTTCAATTTTTTTTTTAAATTTTGTGCAATGCACCTAAACGGTTTGGCTCACCCCATTGCGTTGTGTATTGTGTTTAAAACATAGTGAGCATTGCCTCTAGGTCATCAAGTAAATGTACACAAAGGTTGGGTTCTGTTAAGTTCACTGCGATGAATTATAAGAAACAAAGCAGTGCGTTTGTCAAAAATCCCTGAAACCGGGGCAAAATGTTCTTCTACCCACATCGAAACACTTCACTTCATTCATCTCACTGCTAGCTCAATGATATATACAAATTAACCTAGTGGAACACCAAATCTATCCAACAACACTGGGGTGTACCCAAAAAAGAACACCCCTACCCATCAATGTTCAAACGCATGGCCATAATTTATAAAACAAATATATGCACTGGATAAATAGCTCCGTTGTTGTTTAAAATTATGCACCGCTATACTTCAATCAACTAACTACATTGCTAACATAATGATTTATAAAATTTAACATAGTGGTGCAACCATTGTAATCCAATGCACCAGAAATGTATATAGAAACTTGTTGGGACATATACTGCTTGATTTTTCATAGTGGGACATCTCATTGGATTCCTTGTTCCTGTTTCTCTATCCTTTACAACATGGTGTGTCATTCAAAACTCCTTGAAATCAATGCACAATGGGATTCCACCCACACTGACATATTTCACTTCATTAACCGCATCGCTAGCTCAACATTGTATGAAAACTTAACCTAATGGTGAAAAAATTGCACCCAATTGCATTGGGGAGAACACGACACATAATGCCTCGTAACATCAATTTTCAAATGCACTTCCATACTTTATAAAAATCGTACATGCACCGAATAAATCAAATCAGTTCCATTTAACATTACCCATCAGTACAATTCACTTAACTAAGGGCACTGCTTACATAACAATTTATAAAAGTTAATGTAACGGTGCAACCATTGTAATCAAATGCACCAGTCCTATTTACAGAAATGCACTCGGACATATATTGCTTTAATTTTCATAGTGGGGTGTCTCATTGGATACATCGTTCCTGATGCTCTATCATTCAGAATGCACCAAGGTACAAAATGTCGGTGCTCCACTATCACAGTAGTGCCGATGCATTAATAGTAACCCATCGCACCGCTTCAACTAAAAAATCGAAGTTTATCTTAGTGGTTCCCATCAATCCACCAAAAACACTGGTATCACAAATAAAACATCAAAGGAAGAAAATACTTCGGTGCTCTGGTAGACATGGTGCATCGGTGCATTTGGTTTAACAAAGAGCACTACGGATTTGTGTGCTATAAATTTTAGCGTTGCTGTGTGTCTTTGTTAACGAGATGAACCATTACTGATAAAAGGAATTCGTCGATGCATATAGTCCTATGGAACACACCTCTTAGCAGTGTTGTTTTTCTGATATAGTGCACCAACCGTGGGGTGTATGAACTATTGGGGGTGCACTAGTTTATTTTATAGATTTCTTTACCAAAAAAAATTAATTTTGGATTTTTTTTAAATGCACATCCTTTATATATGTATTTTTTTTATAATTTCAATTTGTTTTATCTTTATATATGTTCCTAACAATATTTGTATATGAATCAGAGATGACGACAACAAGAGTAGAAGGAGGCAGGGAAATGGTCGTTCGAGACATATACTTTTGTGTGTGAGTGGGAGGCTAGGGACAAGTATAGGGAGGCTTACCCTCACCTTATTTCATAGCATACTCATGAACTTTTGATGGAAATTGGCCTCTTGAAGTTTTATCAGGAGGGAAGATCCCTTAGGGGGAACTCTACATTGTTATAGTAGTTGATCCATCGATGGGATCGTGGGAGACATGGGTTAAGGGTTTGTCTAGATATGTGATATCATCCCATGGAGAAGGATGTAAATTTTATCACTGGGTTGTTTGGGAGGTGGTGTATTTTCCCCATTCTTCTACACTACTACTCATTGTTGCAGGAGAGACCCAACTGGAATATGCACAGAGATATGTAAGTCCAGTTATTACTTCATCTTCAAAGTTCCAGGCTAAAGGTGGTCAACTACAGATAGGTGCATTTGAGAGAGAGGATTTTAGGTGCCTATGTTATGTGATCTCTTCACTATCATAATATAGCTCTGATGGGAAGTGCATTAGTTTCTGTATGTTGTATTATATGGATAGTTTATTGTGGGAGCCCCGATTGATTAGGTGGGAAGATGTTTTTTTTGAAACAATTTTGTCATGCATTAGATCACTATCGCTCTTTTATTTGGGACGAGATTCTTCCCATTCACGTCTAATTTGTATACAATATTTTGTGAGGGGGTTCATGCCACTTGACCAACGATACTCGGATTTCCTACTAGGCCTATGTTTGATGCATGTATGCATATGCGGGGGAAATTGATTCCAAAGAGGGGCTAGTCTGAGTATCTCATTACTCCAGTGGGAAGGACGATTGTTGATTTATTGTCTAGTGAGGAAGATACTGTCCTCGATATTGTAGAGTACATGTATGCGAGAATATCTTGGAGAGGATGTCCAAAAAATTAAATTTAAAGCATAGGAGCTAACAAATCAGAGAGGTAATATTATCGTTATATTTTGATGAATCTATTTTCATATTTTTATGTCTTATTTAATGAACATGTAATTTATTGTAACATTTTGTTTCAAAAATTCTTATCTATTGTTTTGCAGATATTCAGACATATGTTGGGGATGTGCCTCCCCAACATGAGGATGAGGTGATAGAGAAGGTAGAGGAGCAACATCCAGTAGTACAAACACCACACATTCCATGTAGGCTGGATTAAAGAGTCCCACTAGAGGTGGCATATGAGTTATTCCATGTCATGACTAGTCTCGGGGTGGTACATGTACCCCTTAGAGACATATTATGAGTAGAGGAACTCTCTACAACATGGAAGTGTTTTCCTCATGACATAAAAATGTTGATGTGTCATATTGTTGGTGTGGTCAACCTCATCGATACATTGAGGTTTGGTGCTCATGATCACACTACATCTAGCTCATCAACAGAGGCCATCCACATCCTCTACTCCACCACATGATCCTCCTCATCCTCTTGATCATTCTCCTTGACACAATTTTCCTGCAACATCCATTGATTGTCCATACACGTCTGCTACTCCTCCTCCTCCTCCTCTTTTTTCATCTCCACATGTGTTTGAACCTATATCCATGTCCGATCCTCCTCCTCCTCCTCCTCCACCTGTCTCTGAACCTATATCCACATATCCTCCTCCTCCCCCACTTCCTTCACTTGTGTCACCATCTAGCGATAATTGTCTCCACATGTGTCATCATCCACCAATCCCCCTCTTCCTCCTCTTCCTCCACATGTGTCACAAGCTTCTGATGCTTTGGACACTATGATCACATCAGGTATTGTTGATGCACATATTCATGATATTGATATAGAGACACTTGATAGTGCACTTATGCCGAAATTTGCTTCTGAGATAGTTGCTCTTGATAGAGGCTCTACCTTTGGTAGCAGAGACGTTGATGCATCTGGATTTGGTGGTGGACCTAGCTAGTAGTGGTATTGATTGACATTTATACTAATTGTTTTATATTTGACTCGAGATCTATATATGTCATGTTTATTGCAGATTTTGTTGAGATGTATGTTTGGCATGTATATTCATTTGTATATCGCTCATGTATATTATGTTTTTCATATAATGTTGTGGTTGTTGTTGTTGTTGTTTTTTGATTTATAAAATGTAATATGAGTATGCTAAAGACAAACATTGTTAATGATATCTTTGTTTTTAAGTGAAATTTGATATGTATCACTCATTTAAATTTATAGTTTCCATATACTGTTTAACTTTACTTTTATGAAAACATTTAATTTGGATTGTGATTGCAAAAAGTTATAACCATTAATGCCATATAATGTTTAACTTTGTTCAAGGTGAATTGTTTGTTTTCCAATAAGATACAATATGTTTCTTAAATGTGTTGAGAAACAAAACTACTTAAATATGATGAGTGAAATGATTGATTTGAATATTTATGTCTTTTTCATATATTATAATAATAACATGATAACATAATTATTCACTAATAATAATGTTGATGATGTAATAATAATGCTATTTTTTATTTTTTTATTATTAAAATATTACAAGACAAAGTTATAATATAATTTTTTACTAAAATAACAATCATTATTTTTATTAATATTTAATGTTTCCAAAGACTTGATTAATTTATATTATCCAACTATTATAATATATGAAATTTATTCAATTATATTTGAAATAATAAATATAGAGAATAACAATACATTTTGGTTTATACACTCTCGATGATATGGCTTCACAATGTTTTACTCTAATACAAACTTTATGAATCTTTTATTAAAAAATAATATCACCCAACATTTTATAATTAGTATTTTAAGAATCAATAAATTAAAATTTATGTATGGATCGTTATATTTTTCCTTAATTCTCACTAGGCTCTAGAAAAAGACTCTTTTATAATTTCCATGTACTTCCTATATTGACACTAATTTCAAGGAGAATGTGAAAATAATTATTAATGTAATTTTATATGATTATAAAACTAAATGATGGAGTGGAATAGGTGAAGGCCATGATAGTTAAGGTGGGGCACTAGTTAAGGTGGGGAATGCCATCAAATTTGGTAATTCCAAGTACACCACAAGTATTGTAGATGTTGCATGAAGTTATTTTGTTGGAATTGTCATTAGAAGTTGTTGGATTACTCAGAGGGAGGTGAATCAATAATAGAGCAATTTAATCCTTTTTAACCATAAAATTCAAGTGTTATGTCAATGTAGCATTATCATCCAATAGTTGCAAAGTAAATAAACAATGAAAAAATGAGAAACCATACACATACACAGTACACCCATTTTTTTACATGGAAACTCAAAGCGGGAGAAAACCACTGAATGTTTTTTCTTATATGTCTTTAAGAATTACATTCATTGGAAGGACCAACTTCCTTTGTTTTCCAGCTGCAACTCGAAGGAGGATCCAACCCCCTAGTTTCTCAGGCTACAACCTGAGAGAAGCTCCAACTCCCCAATTATCTGGCTACAATCAGAAATAGGCTACAAAACCCTATGTTCTCTGGATACAATCGGAAGGTGGCTACAACCACCTGTCCTTACCCCATCCAACCACCCTGAAATATAAGTAGAATGATGGAACCATTGTCACACTATCACTGTGAGATATATTGTTGTAAACCTGTACCAATCAACCTGCACCAAACAACCTGTAACAACATGTACCATAAAACATGTAATAAACCTGTACCAATAACCTATAAACAACCCATACCAATAACATATGCCATGCATCAACCTATACCATAAACAAGTGCATCAACCATGCACCAAACTTGTACAAATAACCTATCACAAAAACATGTCCAAACAACCTATCACAACAACATGTATAATCAATCTTATCAACCAAATCAGATCTACTCACCAAGATCAATCACCAAGACAACTCTCGACCATATGCACAATATCACCAATATGTGAATCAACGAAGCATATCACAATAACTCATAATCATCACCAAGATCAATATGTTCTTCTAATAATATACCAAGACAAGTATGCTATATCATCCATAAACCATGTGTCAACAATACTACTAACAAGTGTCTCCAACCATCTACCAAGTATGTACCAATTATGCATCAACTACTCATCAACTATGACTCATCAAGATGTACCATCATCATTAACTATACACCTCATGTATATTCCAACTCATCGACTAATTGTCTCAACCATGTACAGAACATGTACCTCAACCATATACCAAATATATATACCAATATAACCATAAAAATTTTCTCTAGCAATCAATTAGCATAAACCATTACATCAAACCATGTGCCACAACCTCACTATTATACAACCTCTATCTCTAACATACCTCAACCAAAATCTCTCATCAATTTCATCATCCAAATCTGATTTGTAACTCTATAACAAACCTTGTTTATATGATCACATACCTGCAAACCTTCCTTAACTTTAACAAGAGACTATCATTTTCATCAAACTTTATTTTAGTCTAACATGACTAATTTTGGATTAGTCAACAACCCTAAATTACAATAATCATAACTATGTACCTGTAATGAATAAAGATATGAAAATAGTACACAATGTTCTTCAGTTTCTTTTATGCAATTCCTCCACGTTTCACTACTTGGAACCTCTCATAAAAGGAGTTATAGAAAAAATGACATACCTTGTTGAATTTTGGATTATTCTAGAGATAGAACTTGTAGAGCGTGCCCCGCACAGAATATTTTCTGTATGGATCTTAAAATGGTACAAAGAGTACTACAGACTGTACTCTAACCAATACATTTGGACTTACTGAATTTGGATCTATTATGAATAAGTTATGACATTTTTACCCGAAACACCTATTTTAGACTAGTTTCAGGACTAGCCACAAACCCTATTTTCCATGGAGTGTAACTCCAAAAATACAACAACCCACAAACTGAAATGTCAATCATAGCTACTTGGATATGTTTCCTCAACGATCTCTAGATTTCACAGTCTGAATCATTCTAGAAAAAAAATTATTGCGAAAATGGTGAGATGACTGGTAAATAACATACCTTAGAAAACATCATCAAAAGAATTTATCCTCCCTTGAATTTCGGCCTTCTTTACTTCATCTCCCCTTTGAAATTAGCCTTAGATATCCTTTGGTTACCTCAGTCACTTGTAGATATTCAATATGATCAAGTGTAATTAAATGAGAGACCATTGCCATTTATTTATACTTTTATGTAGATTCCTCAAGGGGTTACCTTCTAACCATCTTAAACCACTTTCCTTATTTTAGGGCTAACCCAGTTTTAACCACTTGTCCACTTAGTAATTTCTCCATTAAATTTATTATTTAAATAATTTATTTTGTATCCACTTTGACTTATAGCACACTCATCACTTCACTTTATTATTTACCTTTTGACCATCTTAAACCACTCTCCTTATTTTAGGGCTAACCCACTTTTAACCACTTGTCCACTTAGTAATTTCTCAATTAACTTTATTATTTAAATAATGTATTTTGTATCCACTTTGAATTATAGTACACTCATCACTTCACTTTATTATTTAAATAATTTCTTCTTTGCAACCACTTTGACTACTTTGACCTTTTGGGGTCTCTAGATGACTCATAAGGATTCTCCAACTTCACATGGCCATAACTCTCTAACCGTGAGGAGTTATGTGACGTTCCACATACCACCGGAAATGGAATGACATTTACTATCCATACATAATAATATTAACTTCATATATATTAAAACTCATACCATTATACATCAAACAAACTTGGGTCCATTACCCAAACCTTTGTGCTACCAAAATTCGCTACCAGACTTTCTTCAAGGGTTGACATCAATGACAACTAACCCAAATAATAAAAAATACCCCCCTTTGGCATTGATGGAAACACTTTGATGAAATACTGAAGTCATATCACTCATGCTCCCCATGTGACCATCACTCCCCATGGAACCATGCCTCTTTGCTCTTTCTCCAAGCATTCACCTTTTCATTTGATAAATCTCTCCCCCTTTGTCATAAATGGAAAATGTATCTTTCCATTCAGGGTTGCTCCCCCCGACTAAACTCTTCTTGAAACTGATCTCCCAACTTGAACTGTCCTCTTTATGGTGCTTCCTCATGTAAATATAAGACGTATAAGATAAGAATTCAAAATAATTCATTTTGGAGTAGAAATTACTCCGAGTCTCTCGCAAGGATACTCAAAGGATTCCCGTGGAAGAGGTTTTGTAAATATGTTTGCCACTTTTTATTTTGTTCCCACATATTCAACTTTGATGTTCTTCTCTGCAACCTGTTCCAGTAGAAAGTGATACTTGATTGGAATGTGCTTCGTCTTGGAGTGCATCACCGGGTTCTTTGAGATACTGATGGCGCTTGTATTATCACAATAGATTGGAATGGGCTCATCATACTCAACCTGTATATCTGTCATTTGTTTTTTCATCCATAGAACCTGAGTACAACATCTCGCTGGTGCAATATACTCTGCTTTGGCTATAGATAAAGATACTAATGATTGTTTCTTGCTTAGCCAAGATACTAAACACTCACCCAAGTAGAACACTGCTCCATTAGTGCTTCGTCAGTCATCAATGCAACCTACCTAATATGCATGTGTGTAGGCAATACGTGATAGATCCTTTCCTTTTGGATACCATAATCCAAACTCGTTTGTTCCTTGGAGATATCTGAAAATCCTCTTCACTGCTAATACATGTGATTCCTTTGGTGCTGCTTGAAATCATGCCACATGTCCAACTTCCTGCTTTACATCTGGTCCATATGTTGTCACAAATAGTAAGCTACCAATCATTGACCTGTATTGCCTCTGGTCTATAGACTTCATCTTTGCTCAACTTGCAATTGGTTTTCATAGGAGTGGTAATTGGTTTGCAATCTTCCATTCTGAACCTCTTTAGCATTTCTCTGATATACTTAGTTTGATAAATAAAAATTCCTTGGTTTATTTGATGTATTTGAAGACCTAGAAAGAAGGATAGTGCTTGGATTAATGACATTTCAAATTCATTATGCATATCCTTTGAAAATTTCTATCTTAACCTGTCATCAATACTTCCAAAAATAATATCATTGACATAAACTTCAATTAATAAAATATCATATTGAGCTACCTTGATGTAGAGGTTGTTGTCTGCACTTCCTTTTCTGAACCCTGCCTTATGTAGATACTTATCCAGTCTAGAGTACCATTCTCCGGGATCTTGTTTTATACCATAAAAGGCCTTCTTCAATTTACACATATAATATGCATTCTTTGAAAAATGAAATCCTTCTGGTTGTTCAATGTAGACTTCTTATTCAAGTTCCTCGTTCATAAAAGATGATTTCACGTCCATCCGATATACTTTAATATTCTTTGAGTATGCATAAGAAAAGAGCAATCGAATTTCTTCCATTCTAGAAATTGGGGAAAATGTCTCTTCAAAGTCGATTCCTTCAACCTATGCATATCCTTTACATACCAATCTAGCTCTGTTCCTTGTAACATGTCCATTTTCATTCAATTTATTTATGAAAACCAGGGATGATTTTAAGGATGGAAAATTATTTTAAAATGTAGAAACCTTGGCGAATCTTACTAATCCTTCATATGTCAACTATAAATGTTTGGCGATATTTTTGTAAAAATATTCAAATTTTTAAGTATTTTATATAGTTTTTATAAAATTTTGGCGATTTTTCAGGTAAAATAATTTTATCCTATATAATTTGGGCGAATCATTTTTAAAATAGCGAATCTCGTTTTTGGAAAAACCATGGAAAATTAGCCCATGAGCGAAATTTAGCCCCTAAAATCATCCCTGATGAAAACCCACTTTGTGCTAATCACATTCTTATTCTTTGGTCTTGGAACCAATTCCCAAGTGTCATTCTTCTCTATTTGATCCAATTCTTCATACATGGCCTTATTCCATAATTCATCCTTACTAGCCTCTTCAAAACTATTTGATTCAATCGTAGATAAGAATGCTAGGTGCATTTGTTCTGGTGAATGGATTCTTCTTCTAGTCTCAAATCATGCATCCTTGTTTCCGATAATATGATCTTAAGGGTGATTCTTCTGTACTCGTTTGCTAGGTGTATTTGGAGGCACTTGCTGAACTTCCTCTTCTACTTCTGTCTGATCTTCTTCATGTTCCCCTTCTACTTCTTCTTCATCTTTTTCTTCCTCTTCGTAAAGTTGTTCCACTGACTCATTTTCTTCTTCTTTTAATTCTCATCCACCTGTTTAATCAATTGTTACATTGATGCTTCCACAACTTTGTTCAAACTCAGATTGTAACACTTGTATGTTTTCCTTGTACTCGAGTAACCAACATGTACTCCTTTGTCCAAACGAGAGTCAAACTTTCCCATTCTACCATCTTCTCTTTTGACGTAGCATTTTCTTCGAAATACTATGAAGTTCTTCACATTTGTCGATCTTCCTTTCCATAGCTCGTAGTGAGTTTTTTCATTGTTGTTTATGAGCATTACTCTGTTTTGAATGTGAAATTTTGTATGCACTACATGTGTCCGAAAAATATCTATCAATTTGGAATCCATTAGCATTGTTCGAGTCATTTCCTATGTAATTAACATCCATAATGTTACTTTGTTTCTAAACCACTCTATGAACCAATCTATGAGTCCATGATCTTGTCCACTGTCATATATCTTTCCAAACCTACTAAGTGTTCTTACAAATCCATCTCTTTCCATACTGTCCAAGACTCTACCGCACAAATTTCCATAATGCTAACCCATTTATTACTATACTATCATGAAGTCTTCACTACTACAACTATCAAACTGTACTTCTTCTAACTGACTTCTCTGGATCCGTCTACTCAAAATCTAAAAGGTGCTCGAAGGATGGTTCTTTGGTCTATCACAACTATCGCATAGACTCCTCCTATCTAATATTCATGTTACCTGGGAGTCTCTAATCCGTATGGCTCAAAACAATTCCTTCTCTGATGTGTATTCATCATCATCTTCATTGATAGATTCATCATCTCTTTGAGCTCTGACTTATTTCTTTTTGTCTATGGATTCATCTTTCACTACAATGCCTGAAAGTACAATCTCTTAAACCTGTTCCTTATTTACCTGTCCTTCTTTTCTCTCAGTTATTTTCCAAACCTTTCTGTATCTGACATTGTTCTTTTTCTCTGTAGAATTGTATTCATCTCGTTTTATTGCTTATCTTGCAATCTTTGGGACCTAGTATTTTTTCACCTGTTCTTTGTGTTTTCTTATACATACTTTCTTATATTTTATATTAGTGTTCTCTTTCATGGAAGTATCGATCATGCTTCTACAATCACTAGCTATGTGTCCATAGTTATGACAATTGTAACATTCAATGTTACGTGGGGCCACATAGGCATTTATTTCTTAAACATTTCTTTTATAATACCTGCAATATGCAACATTATGTCCAAAATTAGTACAATAAAAACAATGACCATTAACATAAATTTGCATACTTGGGAGTGAATGATCTTCTTTGTGGTGTAGTCCTTCTGAATTTCTTCCTTGACTGATCATGATCATGGTTGAAGCTTCTTTGTGTATTGAACATGGATGGCCTTCTTGAATATGTATCTTCAATAGTTTTCTTAGATTATGGTTGACGATGATTCCTTCCTTTGATTACTTTTGCATAACTTTTTCTATTTTCTTCATTGTTCTTTTCTAGAAACCTAGAGTGATTTTCTTCATTCTCTATGACTGATGTGGATGTTTCTGTCTCTTAAATTTTCTTGTTGAGCTTGACGATTTTATTTCTCAATGTGACAACTTCTTCTTCAAGATTTTCAACCTCTTCTTATTTCTTCATTATCTGAGACTTCATGAATTATTCTGTTCTTTTAGCTTCTTCAAGATGGATTTATAATGTGATTATTTCTTCTTCAAGTCCTTTCTCTTCTTGATCAAACTCTGCCTCAAGTTGGTTTAGATCATTAGTTATTTCCTTAAGATGATCTGTCAATATCTTTTCTCTCATTTCTTCTTCTTCCTTTTGTATTGCTATGTTGGCTTCCAAATACTACTTTTGATCTTTAAGATTTTCTTCAATCTTTATGGATTCTTCTAGATGAGTTCTTGTTGGAAATATTGTCATTGATGGCAAAGGATGAGGCAAAGGAAATGAGGCAAAGGAAGAAGAATAATTTTTCATGTATGGTTGAGTTTTGGATGGGCGCGTATGATCGCTGAAGAGGGTGGCCGACAGCCGTCATATCTGCAGAAGCTGCGAGGGAGATAAGCCATTGGGAGATCAGAGTTCTCAAGGTCATGAGAACCGGGACATTGAAAGTCTCAATATCCCGACATAATCGAGACCGTCCATTTGGAAGGATGCGTGGCAGCGATCAGGCGCCACCGGGAGAAGCTCGACAGGAGGCTTCATCGGAGAATCAGGAATCGGAGTTTCACGAGTCCCGTGAACCATTACAACAGAAACCCCGAAATCGCGATATGCGATTTCGTGATTTAATCGCAGCCGTTAAAGCAAGAATGAGATCTAGACCGTTGATTTCCTTCATCGGAGAATCGAAAATCAGATTTTCGCGAGTCCCTTGAACAATTGCATCACACATCGCGAAATCGTGAAATGCGATTTCTCGATAAGGCAGATAGCGTGTGGGCCACCCTGGAAGGACAGGTGGCAGGTGCTTCATCGAAGAATCGAGAATCAGAGTTTCGCGACTCCCGTGAACAAGTGCATCAGACATCGCGAAATCGCGATACGCGATTTCCCGATAAAGTAGATAGCGTGTGGGCCACCCCAAAGGACAGGTGGCAGGTCAAAGGCCCGTCGGAGGACCAGCTTATCGGGAATCAGCAAATCGGTATTCCCGTGAACGAAGGATCGGGGAGGAAACCCCGACGTGGAATCTGAGCCGTCCATTTGGTGGGACGCATGTCAGGAGCATGGAGGAAGTAGGGGATCGACAAATCGCGAACTTAAGAGTCAGAAAATCGGTATTCCCGTGAATGAAGGATCGGGGAGGCAACCCTGATGTGGAATCTGAGCCGTCCATTTGGTGGGACGCGTGTTAGGAGCACGGAGGAAGTCGGGGATCGGAAAATCATGAACTTAAGAGGCAAAGAAACTATTACATAAGGAATGCCGAAACCTGATTTAATTTGGGCGTGTAGGTTTAATTCAAATTTTAATGAGGGACCCGAGCAATAGAGACCCGATTTCCCCAGAGCAATAATTATGGACCCAGAGCAATAGGGATCGGTGGAGCGGTGAATGTTTTTGACCCATGGTCTTAAGAAGGGGTGAATGCCCATTTTCTGGGTGCGCATCGACAGGCAAAGGAGAGTGGTAAGGATTTTGATTGGTGGCAGGGGTCCTTTTGCAGGACGTGGAGGCAAGTTTCTGACAGTAGAGACATCTATAGGTTGCTGCAATCATTTGTGCAGGCTGCCAGGAAGGTTTGAGGAGGGAGGAACCTCATTGTGGTAGTTGGGTGGCAGATCTACATTGACAGAGAGTTCTCTGCAGTGGGTTGAGAAAATAGGAGAGAGAAGGCATCATCTCTAGGTTTATTGTCTTGTTTAATGTATGTTTTAGAGGCTTTTGCAGTTGTCTTGCAGTTAGTAGATCTGTGTTTCCTTTAGAGATAATTGCAGTTGTTGTCATAGCCACTAGAAAATTCTGTATTGATGTGATTTTGGGATACAAGTATTAATAAGATGCCAGAACTATCTCTTCTAAAAGAAGATGATGGCCAGTGCATAGAACACATGTGAATCCGGGGTTGAGACTGCCTGATCCAGTGTGAAAATAGATGAAATGCGGTCAGCAGTGAGTCTGAGGGTTAAAGCCTTCAGTAGAAACTGGTGCTATCTTCAGGGGGTTGAAGCTCTCTTCCAGGAAAGGCTGGTAAACGACAGAAGGTTGGAGCCTTCTGCAGGTAGAAGCCTGCGTACTAGTATGAGTCTGCACTAGTACAATGTTGTAAAATGTTTTCTTAATAATAATTATTGAAGACAGAGACAATGACAACGGTGGTTTTCTCCCGATTTGGGTTTCCACCTTAAATCCTGGTGTTCATGTGTCTTACTCATGTGTGTTGGTTTATTTTGTTATTACTGCATTGAACTACTGCTTAATAAACATCTGATGAATGAAGAAATTCATAATAAGATCTCTGGATGCACTCTTGTTTTCTTAAGACTATACAATAGCTGGTCTCTACAAAGTAGCCTAAGGTTTTCAGTGAAAGAAAAGAAAAAATAAATTGA
>ML791977.1:60640-72177 GCA_009831015.1 Picea engelmannii | reverse complement strand
GGTTCCCAAAGGCGAACCTCATGTTGAATGTTATCCTTTAAAGTTCCTATGAATACATCAATCAAGTGCTCATCTAGAATATCGGTTACCTTTATATTCAATCTTTGGAAGTTCTCAATGTGCTCGGTAACAGAACCCTTTTGTTTGAGATTTATCAATTGGCTAAATAAGGTATTGCTCCTTGTATCTTCATAGTGTGCTATCATTTCTTCTGTGAAAATTGTCCAAGTGACGAGTGATTTATGAGAACAAAGCCATCGATACCATACAAATTGATTAGGTTCTAAATATAAAGAAGCAATTTGTACCTTTTGTGTATGTGGCACATTAGGTAGATAAAAAATTTGCTCCATCTAAAGTATCCATGTGATTGGGTCCTTGCCATCAAACTTCCTCATATCGATATTAGGAACATGGTTGGTATTCAACCCAAAGTTGGAGTTTCTCCATTCTTGATTCATCTTCCTTGTGTCCTCATCATGAATTTCATGGGATGCATTTTTACTTTCAGGTGTCTTCTCTGTTATGAAAATTTTCAATACTTCCATGATCTCTGTTTGCACCCAATTCGTCACTAGGTGAGCAAATTAAGAGTGCTTACATGTCTAGTTGGGATCTGCTAGGCATGACAGCTGTAAAAGGAAAGGTTATAAAGAGAAACAACAAAACTATAAACAAAAACAAACTAACGCAAACTAAAACTATGAGCATATGGAAAAATGAAAAATAAATATAAATGGACCAATATCACCAATGTATAAGCTGATCTTATTGATGAAATCCAAAGGCACAATGGAGAGAGAGGACTTGGGTCCCTTCTTTCTCCAATGGAAGGCTCTTGAGGCCCTCACTACTTGCTCTCCTTACAATGAAAAGATGAAGATGTGGGTGAAAGAACTCCAAGCTTATCCACTCAAGTGAGAGGTGGAAAGCCCTATGAAATGGTGCTGATTATGTTTATTTCCAAAGAATGAGTCCTTAGCAATCTTAGCAGCATAACAATACATAGAATTCCTTGAGAAAATGATGGTTATTCATGGATTTTTATAGCCTAGCATTGGGTCATTATGGAACCTCTTTGGAGTGTGAAAAGGGGCTCTTTAGGGCACAATTAGGTCTTTGACCAACCCACCATGTAGATTGAGCTCGGATTTGGTGTCAAATTGACATGGGAGCTGATCCATTAGTGGTTGGGAGGCCGACCAATTTCAATAAATGCGTCGTTTAGCAGGTGTGTGGGTTTTTCGCCCAACAGCTGCACATCGTGCGTGCATGCGCACATTGTACGTTGTTGTTACGTGCATATGCACGCGCACCCCGGTTCTGTAAAGCGCCCTTCAATTTTTTGGTCATTTTGTATAGTTTTTGACCCTTTTGCAATGCTGTGGAATTGATCTTGTGCCATGAATGACTTCATTCCTGTTTTGACAATGCGGAGTTCTTGTCGCCATGTGCAGACGAAATTTCAGTGATAACAGATGCCCCCTGATGGATGAGGTTAGGAGCATATGTATAGCCAAAATCCATCAATGTTTCTTTTACTAAGAATGGTGTTGTAAGGAAGAGAAATAGTGGGACCGTGTAGAGAAATCCTTTGGAGAAGAAAGGAACCTGTAGAACCCGACCTTCCAGAAGGTGCGTAACAATATACAACTGTGTATAAACGAGGCGGGCATGCCCCATGCTCGTGGTGATGTAACTATGAAAAAAAGATGACTGAAGTGTTGGTGTAGACAACTGCAGTGCCCTCGGGGGCAGAATGAGAGAGGCAGAAGACAATTCTGCAAAGGAACATACTCTGAACAATAGGCAACGGTCGCAGTAACAAGTAGCGACAATGATGCGGGCAGTGATGGACCTGCCAAGTTCAAAGGTCTTCGACAACTGATGATAGTAATAATAACTACAATAGCCGCAAAGTAAGACCTGCCGCAACATGAGAAAGTGTTGGCGTCGAATGTTATGGGGGTCAACGACATCAGGGAGCAATGGTATTTCCCCGTGTGCCGTCCGAGATCTCTTATTGAATGGAAAATGAGAATCAAGATATTGTCGCCCTTCTGGAAATTATGCTGATGTCGACAAAAGGGGGACGCGACTCCCAGAAGCAAAGGGCTTCACGGAATCTACTGTGGTGAGGAAGTGGCAGAGGTACATGGACGAAGTCAAGAAGTGGGAAGACTCAAGACTGCCCTTGGTTGGAGAATGTATGAGAGAAACAATGGCTGCAACCGTGTGATAAGGTCGAGTGTCACGGGGACGCCAAGACCGAGGATAAGTTGTGCCAGAGGTGGGACAAGGTGAACAAATTCAGAGGGTATAGGTAAGTGATCTGGGTAGTACTCTGAAGATATAGACAATGCCGACGAGGGTAAATGAGAAGTAATGCTCCAACCAAGAGGACATGGGTTGTGTGTGGCCAAAAGGAAAGCAGGTCGCCAATGGTGACGGCAAAAGTAAATAACTGGAAATAAAGGCGTTTGTACAATAAATAATGAATATTTGTGGAAAAATGTACAAATACAGAAACGGGTGCCCCAGTGTGAGATGAGTGCCCTAGGGAGGGCATAAATTTCTTGGAAAACTGATGAAGGGTGGGGGCCCCATTGGTGAGTTTCTGTATGAGGTAAGTGAAATGAAGATAGGTTCGCAGATGGGCAAACTGATGGTGGATGAAATGGTGGGTTCATGATCCTACGGAGGTGCAGGTAAAAAAGAACATAACCATAAAGCGATGATCTGGGAGTCCATATGGGAGGCTAGCAAAATGAGGAGAAGCAGTATGTGGTTGATCTGCAACATGATGAAAGACTACTGGGACTCCCATCCCTAAAGGGTAATGAAGAACAGCATGAGTGTCAAAAGTGCCAAAAGGTGCTATGAATGGGACAACTCATGTGGGGGAGAATGCTACCAGGTTACAGTACTGAAGATGCAAAGGGAGGTGTGAGTACTGTAGAGCCGGGAATGGGTATCCTAGAGGCCAATATCAAAGGGGTGACTGGAAATGTAAATGCAATACAGCGAGAGAGACTACATGCCAGTGCTGAATATATCTACCTGAAGGGATGATGTCGGTGACTGATGACCAAGTACTTGCGCACAGAACAACCAATACCCAAAGTGAACTATATCTGAAGAGGATTAAAGATATGAGCATGTATCTGAAAAATGTGACTATGCGTGTGCGTACCTAACCATGATATGGAAAAAAGGTGCCCCGGGGGTCTAGGATGAAAAGTGGTCCAAGGACAGCCGTGACATAAGCGGCGAGATCCTGATCCTGTGGCTGAAGATGGTTTGACAAATGGACACCGTGGGCTCCCAGAATTTTGAGTGGAAGTTTGGCAAAAGGCATATATATAGCTATAGGGCCCTCATTGCCACCTCATTTGTACCTGCTGCTGCAGTGAGTTTTCAAGCAGATTCAAAGGAGATTGGGTGATTCAGGGAGCGCGGGGTATCTGATTGATGGTGTGCGAGCTTCAGGTTAGTGGTCTGATCGTCCTGCATAGAAATAGGTTTCTAATTTTTGGGAAGGGTAGGTACGGGGGGCCGTACAAGAGGTTTAAGGGGAATTTTCCTAGGGAGTGGGACCACATGCGTGGGCGATTCAGTGGAAGGCACGCATATATGCGCGCCTATGCACTGAATAAGCATGCAGTGGCACGCGTGAGGTGGAAATTAAGGCGCACCCTAGGGGCACACCTGTGAGGTTGACAGGCGCACACTAATGCGCGCCTGTGGGGTGAACAGGCGCGCTCCCAAGCGCGCCTATGAGTTTGACAGGTGCGCCTTAGAGCGCGCCTGTATTGTGAACAGGCGCTCTCACGAGCGCGCCTATGGGAAAAAACAGGTGCGCATACGTGCACGCCTGTATCGTGAACATGCGTTCAGGTGTGCGCGCCTGTGGGTGGTAAAACCATGCCTTTGAGGCAAGTTGTAAGGGTGAAGAGGGGAGTCTTTTTGATGTATTTGGTGTTTGCATAAACTAATATAGGACTCTGGGTTGTGTGCAGGTGGTTAGCAACGACCATGGATGTGCGATGGCACGAGCGAGACTGGTCATAGCTGCGAGATGCTGTGGTCAATGCGAGGCCTGCAGTTCTAGCGTCTTTAGCAGCCAGTGGGTTGCTAAATTTTTTTGAGTGCCCTTTGATATGGGCATAGGAGTATTTATTCCAGTTCCTACTCGAGATGTGGAGCCCTGATCAACACTGCTTCCTCGTGCGAGGAGAGCAGATCCCCTTCACTGCGGTGGAGGATATATACTTCTTGACTGGGCTCCCCTTCCAGGGAACACCGTTGCCGACAGAGCTTGTGCTGCTGAGGGATACTCTCCTGCGGGATGTCGCCGGGTGATATTGTTCAGGTGAGAACTACATGGCTGGGAGTGCAGTGAGTATCAGTGGGTTGGATGCCCTGTTGCATCGTTGCATAGCAGCGATGATTGTTCGGGTGTATGGGTCCCGAGCGACCCATTGGATTAGTGGTGGCGAGCTGCTGGTGATGGAGAGGGTGGTGGTGGGCCGTGAGTGGTTTGCCTGGGGTTTGACCCTTCACGCGTGGATGATCGTGCAGCTAGACCGGTGTCAGTCGACAGGTACCGGGGAGTTTGCATTTGGCTCCATCCTGGTGGCCTATTTTTTGGAGAGGGTGTCGATGCTGCGCCCGAGGGTTCTATTAGAGGCACCATGGGTACAAGAGCCACGTTTGAGGCGGTGGTCCCAGATTTTGGTTCGCCGTGGTGGTGGCGAAGGCGGACATTATTTTACTGCGCAGGCGGTGCAGATATGGCAGCAAATGCCGCAGGTTATGCTGCAGTACCCCTATGTTGGGGTTGACTTCCGGGGAGACCCGGACATGGTATTGCCTCCTGGGGAGGTTTTTGATGATCAAGGTATGTTGAGTGTTGTATGTTTTTATTTACGTTGTGTTTTTTGATATACTAGTTCATATGTATGATGTATAGATACTGATATGATCTGTTGTTGCTTGGTTTGTGCATGTGCAGATTTGGCACCTCGCGGGCGCGAGGTGGAGTTGTACAGAGCACCAGCACAGCGAGAGCGGGAGAGACCACCGCGTGCAGGGAGGCGTTCGAGGGATGAGACTGTTGGGCGACCAGTAGGGCCCGAGAGACCGACGCAGAGGCACCATTTTGATAACCCTGGTGCGGGGCCATCGCACGCTCCTCCAGCGGTGGCCGGAGTTGATGTTGATGACATACGCTGTCGTTTAGATACGGTGTTACAGGATGTGCCTGAGGGCATGTGGATCCACATCCAGGACAAGGGTTTCCTGGAGCAGTGCATTGGACTACCGCCACCATGGCGGGGGATAGTGCGAAGAGCAGCTGTGCTTGCCGCGATGACTAGCGGACGCCTGTCGCCTGAGCAGGGGGGTCCTGCAGGTGGTCCACCACCACCCCCTGGGGCAGGTGGGGGTGGGCCGCCACCTCCTCCCGAGGGAGGAGCAACTGGGGGTGCGATAGAGGCACCCTGATGTATGTATATATATCTTTTTTGATTATATAGGCTGGTGAGCCATTTTTGGTACCGAGATGTGGCACAGGCCTGCGGGCCGATGTATTTTTTATATGTAAACATTCGGATGGCCGGAGAGGCCGATATATATATATGAGTATACATATTTTTGAGATACAAATGTGGTGTACATGTGTTTTTGTTTTGACGATGATGATGTCTATTTTTCCTATATGCTGTGACAAGATATATGAGATGTTTATGTATGTGTAGTTTGATGTGATATATGCCAATCTAGCACCATGTTAGCTATTTCATCTGTTGTTTGATTCAATTCTCTTGGAATATGTGAAAATGTAATGGAATCAAAATGTCTAGATAATAATCTAACCTGCAGGTATTTGTGAAAGAGACATAGATCGCGTACACGGTACACATTGTTGAGTTGAAGAACGACTAGCTGGGAGTCGAGGAAAATGCCAAGGTGACGAATATGATGATGCTGGGCCTCGGTCAGGAGGCCAATGACAACAGTGTATTTGGCTTGGTTATTGGTTTCTGGTCCTAAACAGATGCCGCTGGAATGTAGCATTTCATGTGAAGGGGTGTAGAGAGCCCAAGCAGCCAAAGCGAGATTTTGTGTCCAACGACTGGCGCCGTCGGCGTAACCAAAGTGGTAAGCTGGTGGAGGAGTCATCTGTCAATAGCACAAAGGATAGTTTAGATAAGGGAGAAAAAAGATTAAAAAACGCTAGAAAAGAAAAAAGAACCTAAAGTAGTATGACTACGTTTAAGCATAAAATTTCTTGAGGTATAACCCATTGACGGGTTCCTTGAGTGAAAGGCCGTCGGGGGAGGCCAGGATGTATGCGCCTTTGGTGAGGCAATGTTGGATGATGTAAGGGCCGTGCCAAAGTGATTCGAATTTTCCATGGCCAAAGGTATCATGAGCGATATCATAGGCTAGGACAAGGTCGCCTTCGCGAAATGATCGAAGGTTGACATGGCGATCAAAGGTAGCCTTGGATCATTTTTTAGCTGCCACATTGTTCTGTAATGAAGATCGACGATCTTCATCCAGCGACTCCAAGTTCAGTAAGCGCTGCTCCATTGGAACAGTGTCAGGTAAAACCTCAATTACGGTGCGCAGGGTGAGAATTTCGCACTCGATGGGAAGAGTTGCCTCGACCCCATGGACTAAATGAAATGGTGTGAAACCCGTAGTGGTCTTTACTACCGTTCGGTACACCCATAGCACGGAAAATAACATATGATGCCAGTTGGTTTTATGTTTATTAACCGTGCGTTGTAACATGGTGTTGAGGATTTTGTTCACTGCTTCGACCTGTCTGTTTGACTGAGGGTAATATGGTGAGGCAAACTCATGAGAGAAGCCTAACCGAGATGAGAGTTCGATGAAGATCCCATTCTCGAAATGTTTCCCATGATCGGAAACAAGTTGGAGTGGTACGCCAAAACGGGAGATGACGTGGTTAAAGAAAAAATGCACTGCTGTGTCAGCGGTGTTGTTGAAAGTGGGCATCGCCTCGGCCCATTTGGTGAAGTAATCAACAGTGACAGCAATGTATTTGTGACCATTGCTGGAGGGGGGATTACAAGTCATAAAATCAATGCCCCATTTACAAAAGGGGCCTGCAGTAATGATCGGGTGAAGAAGAGCGGGGGGAGAACGGGCTTTGTTGGCATAGAGCTGACATTGCTCACAGCGTTTCACGGCATGAATGCAATCATGAAACAGGGTAGGCCAAAAGTAACCAGCTCAGATAATCTTTTGAGCCGCGGCGATGCCCGAAAGATGGCCCCCACAGGCACCGCTGTGGCAGTCGTTTAAGACTCTGTCGGTCTCATCAATAGTTAGGCAGCGATGAAGAAGGGTGTCAAAACCCCGTCGACATAGGATGTCTCCGATGAGGAGATAGCGGGGGGCCTGATGGCGGATGCACCGACGATCATCTCGTGATAGATGGTTACCGAATTTTTGAGTTCGTAGGTAGACGAGAAGGTCGCCATACCAAGGATCATCGGAAGCGATGTAAAAGAGATGTTCGTCAGGAAAGTCGGTGTTGATGGGGGGACTGATGGTGTCAGAGGGAAGGGTCGTGACAAGTTCAGCAAGAACGAGGGCCTTCTTACTCTTAGGTGTTGAGAACTCGAGGTCGTACTCTTGAAGGATAACGATCCATCAAGCGAATTTTCCATTAACTTGGCGACGACTGAGCAAGTATTGCATAGGGTTGGAGTCTGCGACGACCTTGGTGGTGCGAAGCAGAATGTAGTGGCGCAGTTTCTGAACTACAAGGACAACTGCAAGAGCAAGTTTCTCTTCGTGTTTATACTTCAGGGGTGGTCCTAAGAGGTTCTTACTAACATAGTAAATGACATGTTCATGATTGTCATCTCCGAGCTGGACGAGGACGCCGGCTACTGATACAGCTGATGCTGATACGTAGAGAATGTAGTCGCGATTATAGTCAGGTGCACTGATCAAAGGTGCATTGGAAAGCGATGCTTTGAGGTCGTCGAACGACTGTTGGGCATGGTTGTCCCATTGAAAGGGGATATCGCGACGTAGTAAGCAGAGGAAACCATGTGCGTGTATGGCGTAATCAGGAACAAAGTGTCTAAGGAAGTTAGCTTTGCCCTGTAGACTCTGTAGTTGTCGTAAAGTCCAAGGAGGCAGAATTTCGGTGATGGATTTGACTTTAAGGGGGTCTATGGTAATACCACTTTGGGAAACGATAAAACCGAGGAGGCGCCCGGCGGTGACACATAAAACAAACTTGAGAGGATTCAAGTGAATGTTGTACTGACGACACCATTGAAAGATGATTCGTAAATCATCAATGTGCTGAGTGCGTTTCTTGGATTGAGCGGTGAGGTCGTCCAAGTAGGCGAGGATGATTGCAGCCAAATCGTGAAAGATGTATGTCATCGCCCGCTGGAAAGTTGCACCAACATTTTTTAAGCCGAAAGGCATGACACGATATGCAAAAGTACCCCACGGAGTAATGAATGCTATTTTGTATTGATCGGCTGGGTGGATTTGAATTTGTTTATAGCCAGAGAATCCGTTTATAAAGGAAAGAGCTTCATGGCCAGCGCAGTCGTTGATAATCTGATCGATAAAAGGTGTTGGGAAGTTGTCCTTGGGACATGCGTTATTGAGATCACGAAAGTCGGTGAAAACACGAATGGTGCCCTGTTTTTTGTCGACGGGTACAGGGTTGGAAACCCATGAAGTGTAAGCGATGGGGAAAATAAACCCGGCCGTACGTAATTTATCAATTTCAGCTTTGATAGCCGCGGCCTTAGATGGGTGTAGCGGTCGTTGTTTATGGCGAACAGGTGTGATGTCGGGCCAGGTGTCGATACGATGTTCAACAATAGATGGGTCGAGGCCAGGCATCTCCGTGTATGACCAGGCGAAGATATCTCTGTATTCTTGGAAGAGGGCTTTGTATGCGGTGATTTCCTGAGGAGTGCAAGCAGCTCCAATGATGATTTCTTTGACTATGCTTTTTTTAATGGAAATGTCAATTTTGATGGTGGGAGAAATGTTAGCCAGATTGCCTTCTTCAAAAGCGTCGGGTGCGGAAATGGGATTGTTGAACCAATCGATAGGCCCTGATGGGATAAAGTCTTTGGTTTCGACCGCGTAAATGGAGTTGTGGCTAGGAGGCATGTGGGCTTCCTGTGGAAGGAAGAGAGCACGATGATGTAGTGTATCCCAGGGAGAGTCTGGGCGTTGTAGCTCTT
Organism: Picea engelmannii; assembly: GCA_009831015.1. Taxonomy (NCBI): domain Eukaryota; kingdom Viridiplantae; phylum Streptophyta; class Pinopsida; order Pinales; family Pinaceae; genus Picea; species Picea engelmannii. The sequence continues at coordinate 62,914 of ML791977.1, read as the reverse complement.
CCAGTATTTCTTCGTCGTATTGAAAATGATGAGAGTATAATGGATCGTGAGGAGTGATCTCAGCTCTAGTGTGATTGCCCCCTGCTGGTGAAGCAAGGGGAGAGGTGCGAGTAGATGGTGAGGGTTCACTCATCATGAACCATATGTTGAAGTACTGAGGGGTACCCGTGGTGGTCGGATGGGTAATCTCTGCAGGGGAATGCGCAGGAGAGTTGGGAGGGTTACGGGGTAAATCCTCAGATGTGCCATCTAAGAACCAAGGAGGTATTGGGAGTGCCTCGGGTTCTGGAGAAATGTCATGAAGAGCCTCGAGTGATGAAGTAAGGTCGATTACCGCCGCTGTAGGTTGGTGATGTAGGTCCAATCGACATTGCCTGTATGTGAGGATTATAGGACACTGGAATGTAAAATGTGCTAATGAATCGCAAAGAGAGCAGGGGCACCTCATGCGTTCATTGACTGAAGTGGTGACATAGCGAATGTCGGTGATATTAGTTGTGGAGGACGTGGCAGTGCGTGGGTTGTTTTGAAAGTCCTGGCATATGATAGCTAATGCCTGCCGGAAACGTGGTAGTGCCGGACAATGATGGGTGTAGTGGCCATACTCAGAACAGATGGCACACGTAAATTTGGTCCTCAACCCTTTACTATTGGAAGGCTGTGTGGTAGCAGTAGAAATGGGTGGTGTGGGGGTTGGATTGGGGGGAATCAAATTTCGTAATTCCGGTAGTGATGGGCAGTTGTTGGTTTGGTGACCCTCTTTGTCACACAAGGAACAAGGTGGTGGGATACGTGGAGGAAGTGGAGTTGTGGGCTCCTTCTTCTGTCACCTACCCCCGGCGGTAGCAGGGGGGGTAGGGAGTATGGGGGTAGTGGAGGTAGTGGGAGTGATTACAGGAATCGTCATGGGGAGTCCTTCCTGTGGGCGAGGGACCATCTCAGGTGGGTGTAAGTACCACACTGGAATTGCTAACACCATATTGGGTAGTGTGAGCATTGCAGCTACCTGGAAAGCTTCTATACCTAGTGGAGGGTAAAAGAAGGGAATTTGAGTGAGGGGTCGGGGCACTGTGTCCCAGATGGGATTAGGCCCCTGAGGGGGTGTTGATTCATGGACTATGGGGGTCGACGAGTTCACAGGAGGCTCCTGTGGGAGTGGTGTTGCGACTATTGAGATGTCAAGAATGACTGAAGCCTCCTGAGGAGGACAAGCATCCTCCTGGAGAGTTTCTTTAGAGGAAACGACGCAGACTTGGCTAGGGGGAAGGAGTGGAGGTACTCCATGGTACGTCCCTAACAAGGATGGATCTTTGAAAATACCAGGACCCATCTCAATGAGTGGATATACGTCTTTGTTAGTGTGAATGAGGGGAAGGGTGTTATCGAGATTGGCAGATCGGTTAGGCTCGTAATGTGAGACTTGGTCAATGGTCACAATCTTTCCATTGTGGGGGAACATGATTGTCCGAAAGACGGAAGAGGCCACTGCCTTCATAGCATACATGTAGGTATGGCCAAACAAGATATTGTAATCAAGTTGGGCGTCGATAACTTCAATGTCAATGAGAATGGTTTTGCCCCCGAGTTCTACGGGGACATTTTGGAAGAGCCCTTCGGGGGATGATGGTCTTCCATCATAAGTTCGCAATGTGATGGCGGAGGGTAAGAGGTCCGGGGAACCAAGTTTCTGCCATACTGTTTTGGACATGATGCAGGTAGATGCCCCTTCATCGATGATACACCGATGGACGGTGATGTTCCATATTTTGACTGGTATTTGAATAGCAACTACTGCGGGAAGACGAGGTTCGCAGTTATCAAGGTCAAAAGTGATGAGCCGAGTATCTGCAGGGTCGACTACTCCTAATGCGGAAAGTAATGATTTCCGTTGCGTTGGACAAGTCTGGAGGACTTCCAGAACTGACATGGCAGCCGGGGATTGCGCTAAGTCATCTACCAAGCTGTAGTTATGTGTTGCCCTAGCCTGCAGATTGTGAACATTCCTACGCTAGGGGATGCGAGGGATGCGTAACGGTGGTTCGGCTGAAGGGCGGGGGATCATCAACGGGGGTCCCATCGATGTAGGGTTTATCTCTGAAGAGATAGGAGTAGACTCAACTTTTGTAGGATACTGATGATTGCGTGTTTGTAGAAGGATTTCTTCCTCACTGGTGAGGAGAATTGTTCATTCTACTGGATTGTTGGGATTATGGTATTGGCCCACCTGAGGTGGGGGATGCTGCGTGTCCTGCTGGGTGTTTATGACACCTTGAT
>ML791977.1:32955-45337 GCA_009831015.1 Picea engelmannii | reverse complement strand
TCTGGGGGATGTCAAGTCCCTAAAATATTGGCTAGTGAATGCCCGAGGAACAATTATTATAACCCACATGTTACATCCTTGACCTATGCAAGTAACCTTTATTAAGGAAGGAAACCTTTAGGGGAATTGAAACAAGGATTGGATGTATGTCCCAGGTACCATAGGAAATTCCTACCCTTAGTCTCCTCTGTAGATACCTAGGAAAGGCCACTACAACTAACACCTCACAATCACTGACCAGGAAAATAGTTGAAGGTCTAACCCATGTATGGGAAGGGTAACTAATCATGAAGCCTGAAAAAGTGTTATCTATGGGGGATGAATGACACTTTTGAAACCCCTATACATGTAGTATTCAAAGTAGTGTATCAAAAAACAAGACAAGTAGAGTGAGGATATTACTCTACTAGGACCAACATGACCTTGTGATTGAATCCCATGTTAGAGGATCTTCCTGAGACACTCATTATGATAATGGATTTGAACACTCTTTAGTGACTTCTAGTTTCAGTTTATGTGGTCTTGGAGAGTTAACTCTCCAATCCTAGGCCAAGGCTCTAATCCTATCTATGTTGGTTTTCTATCCATAAAAGGAGTCTAATTAATTTTAAATTATGTAGTTTTTATTATGGTTGCTTATTAGGAAAGGGAATGAATGAAACTTTGATGATGTTTTTGACTCTTTACCAATACAAAGAAGTGAAAATATGCAACTTTTTCTTTCAATAAACTCTAACTAAATAAGGGAAGATAAACTTTTCCTTTTTCATTTTCAAAATCGCAAGGATAACCTCACCATAATGAAACAACCATGCAGGGAAAACCAAATAAATTAACAATATCCTTGAATGCAAAACACACCAATGCAATCACTTTCAAAGCACCCAAAAGTTGTATCATAGAATTCTTTTTTGTTTCTTTTGAAATGAAAATCTATTCTAATATAGGAAAATGAATATGCATATCAAACCAAGAAAATAGAAAGCAAATGGATATTTGATATTTATAGTCATTCCCCCTTTCACACTCTAATGTCTACACTATATCAAAAAACTCTAAACTTGGAAAAATGATCTGTTAACACTAGAAGTCACCTTCATATTGCATTGAAGGTAATCCCAGTACCCATCATTTTGTATGTCACAATGAATAATTTAAAGGAGGTCAAATGGGTGCAGACTAAATGTTTAATTGGAACATTGTTATTAACGTTCTCCAGTTTCTGATCTGTTAGGACTAGAAGTCACCTTCACATTGTGTTGAAGGTAAGCCCAATAACCATCAGTTTGTATGTCACAATGAATAATTTAAAGGAGGTCAAATGGACGTAGACTCAATATAATATCGCTTTAACTCAAAAAAATGGACCAACATGAACAAGCAGGTGAGGTCCCGATTAACTCCAGTCAGTAAGTTGCAGTAAGGGTGAGTAGTAGGAAGAACTAATGAGGAGAATGTAGAGGTTTTCTATGGACATTAGGTCTTCCAATAACCTAAGGAGGAAAAGTTACAAATACAATATCCTCTTGGATTTAAAACTTTAGGAAATTGGAGAACCTTAATAACAATGCTAAAATCAAACATACATCACAATATAGTCAAAACAATCCATGTGAATCCTTCAATCATGGATACTTCAGTATAAGAGGAAAATAAGATGAACAGAGAAATATGACTTTTATTTAAACAAGATGTCTCAAATCAAGATACATAACCAGATAACCAGAGATTCATCAAAACTTTGAAATATGGGAGCCTAGCTCAACCATTGACCATAAAAAAATATAAAAATGCCTAGATATACTCAGAACAATTCACCACCAACAGAAGAGGCCTACCCCAGTATTTTCATTCAAGGCTTTACATCTGCATGTTCTCTGGCAAACTGTGCATGTTGACTTCTGTGAGACATGAGCCTCTGTCAGATGCAATCGTGTTTCATAAGGAACCTACATAGAAACAGACTTGCTAACAGTCCCTTCGAGATTTCGATTTATGGGAGGAGACGATGTCTCACCCACCATCCCTGAATTCATTAATTTTCCGCATTGGGATCAGGATAAGAGGAGTCAATGCGACACTCGTCACTTTGGTGAGCTCATGCAGGGAATGTTGGTAGGATGACATGTATGCTAATGATGATGAGCTCTCTTGATAATGGGTGCAAACTGACATGGAACAAAGAATGATCAATGACCAGGTGGAATGATGCGGTTGGTGAAATGGTGACTGGGAAAGCGTGGGCACAAGTACTCGGGAGCTGAGGTGTAAAGGAGAGAGGACAATGTGGAAAAGGGAGAAGATAAGGTGGCAGGGGGATGTGAGTGGTTAGGGGGGACACGACAACATGATAGAGCTAACATGGAGGAGAAGTGGAAGACACGTGTTGGGAGGGGAGAGTGGAGATGTGACAGCGGGAAGGGGACAACCGCGTGGTCGGGTGAGTGGAGGACATGTGTTGGTGGGAGAGAAGATGGTAAGTGGTCTAATCGGAGGGGGGGTAGGTGGTAAGCGATAACAAGCAGGGGGTTTTGAGTTACTATAGAGGTGACATGCTAGTGGGGACCCCTCGCTGAAAAACCACCAACTTGGACCCCCCTCCGTCCCCTGTTAAAGGTAGAATGTCAAGGGGGGGTCCGATATGGGCCATGGGCCATAGATTTGAGTGCGCTATGCTCAACCATCTAGATCTGCATGTGCCTTCGCACAATGTGCCAAGAGGTCAAATCACTCCTCCTGACCTTGGAAAAAATGCATTTTGTGGGTTTTTAGCCCGCTTTCCTTCATTTTTTTGACAAGAGGTCAATTTCTAAGGGAAAACACCCCTTTACAAACATATTTTCTAATATTAGGCTCCATGGGGGACAGAGTCCTCCCTGCGAGTCTCTAAGAACTTCAATACTTTCAGTGCCTTAGTGTTGGTCTGTGGAGTTAGCTATTACAAACAAAAGAAGAATGATATTTACAATGAGATGAAGAAGCCATTCATGGCTCAAACAAAGAACCTTTTCAGAAAATTCCCATTTACAGGGCCACCAAAAACTTCAGTATCCTCAAAATTTTGCAACCTATAAGTATTATTTGAAAACACCTCAGAAACTTTGAAGGGTCCAATCCACAGGGCTTCAAATTTACCATGTTTTCCTCTGTCCTGTTTACGTGCATCCCATTTGAGTACTAGATCTCCCAGATGGAAATCCTCTTTTCTTATCTTCATGTCAAAAGCCTACTTGATCTATGTTGATGTTCATGTGCTTTGTCCAACAACTTCTCTCTAGTCTGTTTCACTTCTACCAACTGTTGTATTCTTCTGATCACGTCATCAAGTTCTCATTGGTAGTCTTGGAAAAAAATTTCTACAGGAAAGGAAAGATGAGAAGGAAAAATGGCCTCAAATTCGTACACAAGCTGAAAAGGAGAGACACCAAGAGACCTCTTTGTTGTCACTCTATCAACCCACAGAGATATTTGAGCTTCAAATCCCATGTTTTCTTATTGTCCTCTAACAGTGTTTTGATGATCTTTATAAGGATTTTGTTAGAGGACTCTTCTAGTCCATCCCCTTGGGTGCAATAAGGAGTAGATTGAATCAGTGCAATTCTGAACTTTTCACAGAACTAGATCAATGGTTCAGCCTTGAAAGATGCAGTGTTATCAGTGACAATCCTTCTTGGACAACTGAACCTTGCCATAATATCCTCAAGGAAACCAATGATTACCTTGTGGGAAGAATCCCTTGTGGGAATGGCTTCTATCCACTTGGTAAAGTAATCAGTGGTGGTTAAGATCCACCTGTGATGACCACTTGAAGCAGGATGAATTTCCCCAATAAAATCTAGGTCCCATTGTTGAAAGGGTCCTGAAGCTACCACATGCTTCAATGGAAAATACTTTAGTTGTTTATTTCCAGAGAATTTTTGACATTTAGAAGAATCCTTGATCTTTGCACAGACATCGGTGAATAGAATAGGCCAGAAATATCCAGCCCTGAGAATTTTATAGGTTGTGGTTCTCCAGAAGTGATGCCCCCCACATAAACTATCATGAAAATCAAACATAATATTTTGGGCCTCCTATGGGTCTAGACATCTCAAAAGAAATTCCAGAGGGTCCTTCTAGTACAAGAATTTTTCAATGAGGCATTATTTAATAGCTTTAATCTTTAAATATGTTATCTTGTTCTTCTCCATACCATCATGGGGCTGCAACTTTTATATAAAATATATAACGTCCTTATACCAATCACATCCTGCGAATGGAGGGCTCACTTGAGGATCTTTATTAGACAACTCAACCTACTGATTTTCTGAGCAAGTGTTGATTAAATTAAACCCCAAAGCTTTGCAATTAGATTGAGCCAGCAACCTGGATAATCCTTGGCCTTTTACCAATTTTGTGGGATTTATTTCCAACTCAAATTCAAGGATTTGGAAATCCACTTTCTCCTTATTTATTCTATGTCAGGCTGAATGAGAATCTCCTTCATAGAGGTTGAAGGGACATATGAAATGACTTTTGAATGCATAACATAGAACCTAAAATCCTTGAGGGTTTTCACCAAGGCATAGGCATGTTTTTCCATTGATCTGAAAATAGAAGGCTGACTTGTTATGCTATGCAAGCACCCTCTACTTCATAAAAATAAACTTTACAGGACCTTGCTTCATGTGTTAAAATATGCAAAATAAACTTATGTGTTAAGTTCATGTATCTTCTTGTAAATGATTATGTGTGAGGAATTGTTCCTTTAGATGGTTAAATATGTACTTTAAACAAATAAACAACAACACAAATTGCAACAAATAAACCATCAAACTCACAACAATCACAACATGATAAAGGAGTTCACCCCCCTCCGGGCTACATCTCCTTGAGCCTCCATCAATGGACTTGGCTCTCTGGGATTAAATTGTCAAAATTTGTTTTACAAGCTACTTCTCAACTCCAATGGAAAAATAGACTGTACCATTGAGATCAGAACACATAAAAACCCCAAAAATGACTAATAGAACTCTGAAAACAGATCATGGCTCATCCGGGCATGACCTCTTCTACATATGGCCATAAGCTTCCCTGAGCTTCTCTTTGGAAAAAACACCTGTAAAATTCCTCAACAGCCTCTAAAACCTATCCCAATGTGTTCATAGCATATCAATTAGCCAAAAATGATTATTCAATCATAGAAAACAAACATAGGCTCACCAAACCATGTCCTCGATCAATGAGGGCTTCAAGCTCCTTGGAGCTTGCTGAAACTTCAATGGTAAAAAAACTTGCAGAAGAAGTCTTCAAATGGCCTTGATAACAACACCAATGGATCCAGGACGTCCAAAAACCCCTAGCTAGGCTTTTATGGCACCTCAATCGGCCAAAAGATGAAGAAGTTAGGCATCCTCCATTTTCCTCCTTCAAGCTTTCTGAAACTGGCTCTAGAAAACGCACCCTTCTCTGGTGAACCCAGCACACACACCATGTAAGGCGTAAAAACCCAGCACCAGATGTAACCATGCCAACGGTGCAAACTGTAGAACGGTTAGGGTGCCTCCAGCCCCTAATCGCCTCGACACCTGGGCACATGGTGGCATAAGACCTCGGACTATGACAAAAAGGTGGTTATAACTATTATAGAACTGTATAACCCCTGCGCTCCAGATTAGGGTCATATGCTAAAGGCATATAACTGTGGCTATATCAAATCCCATGCACCAAACCGCACGCATATATTTTAACCACCGGTTACATGTCATATAATAAAAACCATGCTGTAGTGACATTCGCGCGTATGTATATAACATATGGTTATATGGTATGAATAGAACCATGGGTCGGGGCTAAGCCCCAGCCTGCCCCCCTTTCCAATTAATACAATATGTAAATTTAAATACATATAAACTCACATACATAACAAGCATTGACGTGTGGCCCGTTGGCAAGTCGGACTTTGCTAAAGCGCTTGTATGGTGGGGAGGTCCAGGGGTCGAACCCCGTGGCCTCCATAAAGTTTTAATTAACAAACCAAAAATCCATTAGCCAATAAAGGGGTGCCACGTGGCAGCCCATGACTGGGCCACGTGGCACCTTACCATTCGCCGAAAATGATGCCATGTGTCACAACACGATTCGACCAACTGCTAGCCAATCAAACTGTCACATAACCTTTGCCACATCATCGTATGGTCGCCACATCAGCATGTACGATCAAGACACGTCAGCATCCGTACGGACTATACGGACTGCCCAGTCAACATCCATTTTTTTTTACTGTTTGGAGATTCAGACAGATCGCGATATCTCTCGCTCCTGATGTCCGTTTGAGACGAAACAAATTGCATTGGGTTCGTGACGATGAGGGATACAAACCCATTTGTTTTGAGGAAATTACAAGAACTTTGATTTTTGAGCTAAAATTTGACCCCTGGTCCAGATTTTGATCATCCATGATGTCATATTTTACTTCGACATCTCTTAATTCCCTAATGAAAAAGGAAATGGGATGCTCTAGCCCTTCATCATTCTTCTGCAATAAAACAACTACTATTGTGTCAAAAGGAGCAAAGCAAAAAATTAGAAAATCCCTGGAGTAGTCAGGACTGATAAGCACAGGAGATTTAGTCAAGGCCTTCTTTATTTGATCGAAAGAATTACGAGATTCAACACTCCATTTAATTTCATTTCCTTTCCTTAACATGGCCATAATATGATTTACTAGTTCAACAAAATTAGAAACAAACCTTCTTAGAAAACTAATTTTCCCCAAGAAAGATTGAACTTATTTCTTAGATCTAGGGAGTGACAAGGTTTGGATAGCTTCTACCCTATTTGAATCAATCCTGACCACCTCAGCTGAAACTATGTGCCCCAACAATTTTCCCTCTTGCATGGAAAATAAAGACTTCTTGGGATTTAGGGAGAGACCAAATTTTCTTCATTTCAGGAAAACCTTCCTCAGATGGTAAAAATGTTCTTTATCAGACCTGGAGAAAACTATAATGTCATCCATATAGATGACTACAAATTTTTCTTTCTCTCTAATGAAATAAATGTCCATAGCTCGCTGGAAGGTTTCCCCTGCATTCATCAATCCAAAGGGCATATTAGCATACATGAATGTACCCTAAGGAGTAGTGAATGTCATATTTTAATTGTCTTCAAGTAAGACAAAGATCTGATTGTAGCCAAAAAATCCATCAATCATGGACATCCTAGATGCACCTCTCACCCTCTGTAATATGTGCTCCATCTTTGGCAGGGGGTAATTATCCTTCTTAGAGATTTTGTTCAGGTTCCTGAAATCGGCACAAAGTTTGATTTGTCAATTCTTATTTCTTACTGGAACCAAGTTGGCCACCCACTTAGAATACCTCAAAGGAATGATAATCTCGGCATCTAACAACTTATTTACCTCCCTCTCCATAATAGGCAGTAGCATAGGATTTGTTTGTCTCAATTTATGCCTAAATGGTTTGGCCTTTTCCTTCAATGGGATATTATGCTCATTGATACTCATGTCATATGTTCGGAGGTCTTCATATGTCCAAGAAAACACATCAGCAAACTCTTTTAACAGCTCAGTGTATTCATCCCTTTGATCCTTTAACAAGCTGCTTGACAACTTGACAAATTTTGAATCTTGCTCTGTGCCAATATTGCACTTAGCTATATCAGCATCATCAGTTGAAACTTTACCCTTTACTGCCACATCATTTCTGTCAAATAGTCTTTCCAAAGTAACTAGTCCTTTTGGAATATGATTGCTAGGCAACTGAAAAACATGATGATTAGCAATTTTGTTAAGGAAAACATCGTCATGGGGATAACTTTCATATTCATGATCTTGATCAATGTGTAATGCATAAAACTCACCAATAGTCTCAAGGAATCTTTTGATCTCAAGATCATCCTCAAATACTTTCCAATTCTTGACATTGTCAGTTATAGAGGGTCTATATTTCACTTCCACATCATACTTGAGCATCGGTGGCAAAGGGACTCTGAAATTGCTTGTTGAAACAACCAAAGAATTGGCCATGATGTTCTCTCCTCTTGGAATAAATGAAATGTTGAAAGCTAGGAAAAAATTGTCAATAAGGTCCCACACTTCATTTGTATAATTCCTTAGCCTAGGGTGCTTAGCTTGATAAATATTTCTGATCTAATGGACAATTAATTTAGCATCCCCAAAAACTAATACCTCTTCAATCCCCATGCATTTTGTAGCCCTCAAACCCAAAACAAGAGCTTCATACTCTTCCACATTATTGGTAGTTTCAAATTCTAACTTGTAGGAAAAAGATATAGTCTCTTGAGTAGGTGAGACAAATACCACTCCAACACTAGCACCTTCCCTAGAAGAGGCTCCATCAGAGAACATTTTCCAAACAGAGGTGATTGGAGGAGAATATTCATAAATAGTAATGGATTGTATTCTGATTTCAAGGGGAGGTTCAGGGGCATCAGTGAGCTGCAATAAACTGGATCCCAAATTAGTATCAAGTGAAAAAATAGGATGGTTGGTGGGGTTTTCTTTGTCACTGATAATATAGGACAATTGATCTTCCCTATAAAGTATTCTATGCTCCCCCATAAACACAAGAATGGTAGCATATGTGAGGTCCATATGCAAGGTTCCCCCAAGTATTTTTATCCAAGATCTTGACAAGAGCATGCCAAACTTGCGGGGAACATCAACCACCATGATATCCATGACCACACTTTTCATCGGTAGTTGAAACAAGGTCAGAACCAGATCTTTGATGACCCCACGACATTTCAATTTCCTAGAGTCAAAAGAATATAAGTCATGGTAAGCTTTTGTGATTTCTAGTCCAAGTTCATCCATCGCAGTTTTGGGCATGAGATTATGAGATTCCCCTGAATCGATCAAACAATTATGCAACACCTTATCATGTATGTTCAGTGAGGTATAGAAGGGAGGGGATGAATCATATCTATCTTGTACCAAAGGACCTAATATGGTTGTTTGATTCTCATATTGGAGGTTGACTGAGTCTGTGGAATAAGAACAAGGCTCGGGTTGCAACAGTTTAGAGAGGCTCCTTTTGAATTCTTCGTGTTTGACCATCTCTGAAAGAGGTACATGGATCCTAATTTTTTGAATTTCATGCTCAAATTTAAAAGAGAAGGGGGGCTTAAAAATTTCTCTTACCTTTGGGGAAGGACTTTTTACCACTGGAGGGGGGTTATGTGCCCTTTTTCCCTTATTGTTGGCAGTTACATTTTTAGTAGGCTTCTCTGTTTTGGATCAGGAATGTCATATTTCCCTTCTTTATTTTTGGACGTGAGGTTGTATTTATTTGGGTTGCTTCTAGTTTTCTCCCCTTTACTCATCTCATTTAGTTGGTTGTCCATTAGAGACTCCTCGTATGCAGATTGAGTTAAATGGGGAAATGAAGAGGTGTCTCCAAGACAGTGGATTTCAGGGTCAACCTCTTCCTCCTCTCTTTCTTCATCAGTAACAAGGTTATTTTGGAGAGGGGATTGGATCCTCTGATCGTTCCTATCTCTGCCTCTTTGATCTCTTTGGATAATATGAGGGGTGTTATTTGGTCTTCTGAAGTTACCCCTATTTTTCAACATTAGGGGGAGTCTTGTAGCTCTGCCTTCCTTCCAATTCCAACCTTTCCATTCTAGCAAAAAGTGATTTTATTAACTTTGTTACTTCATCCATTTGAGGTGGGGTGCAACAGAGGAACCAGAGGTCGAATCCTTGGACTTGCCTTTTTTTCTTTCTCTATCGACCTTACTCCTACGCTTGTCAACTACCCATATATTGGATTCCACTTCCAGGTATGAATCTTGCATATGAGCCAAGGAAGTGGATCTTCTTTCTCTTAATAGGAGGCACAAATCTGGGTTGAAAGAACTAGAATAAGTAATTTTGGCAGAGGTTTCTATAGGTTTAATCTCAACAAGAATCTTATTACACATTTTATTAAACCTCTTTGAAAAGTCAAAAACAAATTCCCCTTCTCCTTTCTTAAGTGGTCCAAACTTTGTAATATAGTAAAGAAAATATTTTTTATCCCCCCAATGTCTTAAGAATGCATCATCTAGGGCTTCAATACCATCAATAGATCTAGGGGCCAATGCCCTAAACCATTTTCTAGCCTCTCCATCAAATCTATGAACAAAAATTCTCATCCACACATCTTCATTTATGATGACATAATTAGCTGCATAACTGTAAAAGGTTGCAAGATGCTCCTCTGCAGTTATGTCTCCCTCACCTGTGAGCTTAGGAAACTGATTAAGGTAGCCACCACCTGGAAGAGAATTCAAAGGCTGGGGAATGACAAGAGGGGCATACATAACAACTACTATAACATCTATTTTGTTCCTAGGGGGATTATCACGCACCATTGGGATGCAAATTGGAGGAGAACTAGGAGGGGATGGAGTTTGAATAGGGGAGACTAGAACTCTGTTTCTGGGAGAAAGGGGAAACAATTGAGGATTTTGATAAAAGGCTACAGGTCTCAAGGGAACCAAGGTTTCCCCTTCTGTAAATGCAGAAACTATAATAGGGGAAGGAGTGGTAAATCCCATGGTAGAAAAATCTTTTGAGGTCCTGGGTTTAAACCACTATATAAATTCAGGGGAAATGGGAGTGAAAAAGATTTATTCCTCCAATCCAAGACCAGGAGAGAAGAAATCAACAGGAATACTCCCAAAATTTAAACTTTGGGAAACTCCAATAGATGGTATTATAGGATAATGAGAAGAAGATATTGCAGTTTCTATAGGAGGATGATGAAAATAATCAAAAATACCTGGTTCAATAGCCAAAGTACCTTCCTGAAGGGTCTTTCGTCTTCTAATAATTTTCTCTGGGTCAAGTTTAGGTGTTTCTAGAGGCATTTGTGGAGTAGACCTTGTATGTCTTCCTTTTGAAGCCACAACTGAAACAATGGAGTCGAACTAGTGGAGTCGCCAAATAGTGGATTCGCTTCAATGGAGTTTCCAGGTGCAGGTTGCAATATTCAATGGTTCTGATGTCTGACGCACCTTCAGAATCAAAAAATATTTGTCATTCAATCCTAGTGAAAATTCTTCAATTTGTTCCCCAACAACGACACCATAAATGTTATCACTAGAATTCACCTTTAGATTGCGTTGAAGGTAAGCCTAGTACCCATCATTTTGTATGTCACAATGAATAATTTAAATTAGGTCAAATGGGCACAGAGTCAAGATAATATCGCTTTAACTCAGAAAACTAGACCAACATGCACAAGTAGGTGAGGCCCTACTTAACTTCAGTCAGTAAGTTGCAGTAAGGGTGAGTAGGAGAAAGAATTGGTGAGGATAATGTAGAGGTATGATATGGACATCAGGTCTTCCAACAACCTAAGGATGAAAGGTTCCAAATACAAGATCCTCTCGGATTCAAAACTTCAGGAAACTAGAGAATGTTAATAAGAGTGCTTCAATCAAGCATACATCACAATATAGTCAAAACAATCCATGTGAATCCTTCAAGCATGGACACTTCAGTATCAAAGGTAAATAAGATGAAAAGAGAAAGCTGACTTTCATTTAAACAGGGAGTCTCAAATCAAGATACATAACTAGATAACCAGATATTCATCAAAGCTTTACAATACGAGAGCCTAGATCAACCATCGACCATAAAAAAATATAAAAAATGCCTAGATATACTCATAATAATTTTCCACCAACAATAGAGGCCTACCCCAGTCTTTCCATTCAAGTCTTTACATCTGCATGTTCTGTGGTATACTATGCATGTTGTCTTCTGTCAGACGCGAGCCTCTGTCAGACACAATCATGTTTCAGAAGGGACCTGCAGAAAAATAGACTTGCTGATAGTCCCTTCGAGATTTCCATTTGTGGGAGGAGACAATGTCTCACCCACCATCCTTGACTTCATTAACTGCCCACATCGGGATTAGGACAGGGAGAGTCAACGCAACACCCATCACTTTGCTGAGCTCATGCGGGGAATGCTGGCAAGATAACGTGGATGTTGATGATGAGGAGTTGGCTTGACGATGGGTGTAAACTGACATGGAACAAAAAATGATTGGTGGCCAGGTGTAATGATGTAGTTGGAAAATCAATGACTTGGAAAGCGTGGGCGCAAGTACTCGGGAGCTGAGGTGTAAAGGAGAGAGGACGATGTAGAAAAGGGAGAAGATAAGGTCGCAGGGGGATGTGAGTGGTCAAGGGGGACATGACAACATGACAGAGGTAACATGGAGGAGAAGTGGAAGACACATGTCGAGAGGTGAGAGTGGAGATGTGACAGTGGGAATGGGAAAGGCACGTGGTCGGGTGAGTGGAGGATAGGTGTTGGCGGGAGAGTGAGAGATAAGAGGAGGTAGCAAGCGACCTACTTAAA
>ML791977.1:4676-26324 GCA_009831015.1 Picea engelmannii | reverse complement strand
TATGCATTATCATCATGTAATTGCATACTATCATCATTTCAATTTGGTATCCCTATACCGATAAATTAACATCAAAGTTTTCCAGTTAGAAATAGATCTCATAATATCCCATAATTCAATTTCGACACCCATTCATAAGATTAACATTTACCCAAAATAGATCGCATCATATCCAACATCATTCTAATAGTATTTTAAACATTCATTAAATTCACATTCTCACAATATGTCTCATCATATACATCATCATCAATAACATTTAAACATTCATAAAATTTACACTCACAGAATAGATCGCATTACATACATCATCATCAATAACATTTAATCATTCATAAAAGTTCATACATTTAAAGTTTAAGTGTATCACTTAATAGTTTCATTGTGACTAGAAAATAAAGTATATAGGCCTCAGGTAATCCTGGCTGCCTAAGTCAAAAGGTGGTGTTACATACACCCAACCTTCGAGAAACATGTTCTCGAGGTGGTAAAAAAAGTGAGGGATAGTCTCGTCGTAGTGTCTCGACGTCTTCCCAAGTAGCAGATCCTGGACTGTACTTGTCCCACTGGACCTTAACTTGGTCTACCAGACAGTTCCTGAGATGTCGGACTCTACGGTCCATTATGCGTAACGGTTCTACCGTGAGGGTTCCCACGTCTGATACCTGCAATTCCTTCCAATTTAGTTTTTGTGATTCATCAACAACATAATGACGTAAAACAGAAACATGAAATACATTATGAGTTTTATGCAAGTGGGGTGGTAGTACGAGATGATAGGCAACAGGTCCAATTTTCTCTTGGATCCTGAATGGTCCTATCAATCAAGGTGACAACTTTGTCCCCTTCCTGAACCATATGGTACTCTTATTAGGACTAATACGAATGAAAACCTAGTCTCCCACTTCATAACTTCGGTCAGTCTTGTGTGCATCCGCATAGCTTTTCTACCTATCCTGTGATTCCTTTAGTCTCTGCCTAATTTGAATCACCTGTTCTTCCATCTCTTGAATCAATTTTGGCCCAACTATTACTCAGTCTTCTAGTCTATCCCAACTCAATGGCATTCTGCATGGACTCCCATACAAAGCCTCGTAGGGTGGCATTCCGATGGAACTATGAAAATTGTTATTGTAGGCAAACTCTATCAAAGTTAAGTACTTCTCCCACTAGGTTTGATTATCCATGACATACATCCTAAGCATGTCTTCCATGAATTGATTTACTCTCTTTGTTTTCCCATCTGTTTCAGGATGATAAGTTGTGCTTAAGTTCAATTGAGTCCCCAATGCTGACTGTAAACTTGTCCAAAACCTAGAAGTGAATATGGAGTCCCTATCTGAAATGATATTCTTAGGTATCCCATGCAAACAGATAACCTCGCTTACAAACACCCATGCCACATCAGTGACATCGTAAGTGTCTCTAACCGGAATAAAATGAGTAGTCTTGGTTAACTTATCCACTATCACAAGAATGGCATTGTGTCTATGAGATGTGAGTGGCAACCCCACAACAAAATCCATAGAGATGACTTCCCACTTGGACATAGGAACATCATGTGGTTGTAGGAGGCCTGCCGGGTGATGGTGGTCGGCTTTCACTTGTTGACATTCTAGGCATTTGGCGACGAAATGGATACATCATGCTTCATGCCTACCCAGAAGAAGAGTTTCCTTATATCTGCGTACATCTTCTTCACACCCAGATGCGCACAATAAAGTGCTCTATGGGCTTCCTTCAATATGATGCTTCGAATATCCCCCTTCTCAGGGATGTACATCCTTCCTCGATATCTTAACAGTCCATCTGTTTCCAAACTATATCCTTCATACTTTGGATCTAACTGCCTCCCGCTCTAGAGGTTTGAAGTAACCTTTAAATACCAACTGTCTCGTTGGAGTTGTGTCAACACATGTTCCCTTAGATTGACCTTTAAGTTTATCAAGGAGAAGATACGTGGTCTCCTAGTCAAGGCATTTGCGACCACATTTTCCTTTCCCTTGATGTACGAAATACCAAAATCGTACTCACTCATAAACTCACTCCATCACCTTTGCCTGGAATTCAGATCTCTTTGAGTGAAGAGATGTTTTAAACTTTGATGGTCCTTTTTGAGCTCAAAGTTTCACCCCACAAGATAGTGCCTCCAAATTTTTAGAGCTAGCACTACAGCTTCCAACTCTAAATCATGAGTCGTGTATAACTCTTCGTGTTTCTTCAACTTCCTTAATGCATAAGCTATCACTCCTCCATCTTGCATTAGCACGACCCCCAACCCTTGCTTCGAGGCATCCGTGTAGATTGTGAAGTCCTTTTCCATATCCGACACTCATAGAATTGGCGCACTAGTTAGTAACCTCTTATAAGCTCAATGAATGCACTATCACACTCTTCTGTCCATTCATACTTGACCCCCTTATGCTGCAAGGTGGTGATGGGTTTTGCTATTTTGGAGAATCCTTCCACAAATATTCGATAATAACCTGCTAGCCCCATGAAGAGTCTCACCTCATGGGCATTTTTTGGCACTCACCACTCCATAATGGCCTTTACCTTTTCTGGATCCACAGAGATTCCTTCGCCGAAAATGATATGATCTAAATAGTGGATATCTTTCTGGAAGAAGGAACACTTTGACAACTTCTGACACAATCGCACCCGCAGGCACGTCCGCTCACACAGGATCTTCTCCTTCCTCGGCCCGAAGAACACTAACCGGTCCTTCTATTCCCTTATCGAGAATTCTACACCCACAACACTACTCACGTGATCCCCTCTCTTTACTTATCGGAGGATCGGAACTTGCGGCTTCGCGAGTTCAAAGGTCGAATGCTATACTCTCGGATCCCTGAGACCCGATATGAGTCAACATTGACCTCGCCCTTCTCCTATAGCGACTTTCTCCTATCACGATACCAAGCACTCGGTTCTCCAACTCCCGAGTCCTGATGTGCCGAAATTCCGATGCGCTCGTGAATTGACTTTTCAATGGTCCCCTATCTCGTCGGGACTTTAGACTTCACGAGATTGCGAATCCTAACGCCAATATTTCGAGACTTCTCATGGAGAGATCCCGATGACTTGTGCCACCTGTCCTCCACTCGCCGACTTCTCTATGGCCCACACTATCCTTCAACTGTCGGGATATCACGTATCGCAATATCGTGATTCCTGTTGCCAAATCCTCGACTCTTCCCTCACGAAATCCTGATAGGAGATTTTGCGAAATAATCCAATGGCTCTGGCCGGCTTGAATCAATGCTTTGTCTATCCTGAGCTTAAACCTTCGGGAATACACCACTGTATCTCCCCTACACATCCATTAGATCTGAGGACCCATGGATATTCGGGGATTCTCCTCGGAGAATACCGACCGTCCGTTCCTTCCTGATGATATTTGCGAAAGGACTAAGTGTTCCCTTCCACGGGACTCGTTCGCCTACTCGCCAACCTACGATGCTTCTTATGAACTTTCGATAGTAGCTCCACTACACTATCCTTCCTCGAATTCGAAGGCCTATCCCTCCTGAGCTTTCCCGAGACTTCAAGTCCTTCAGAAAGGTTCTTGCGCTCAATCCTTGCAGTAAACCTTCAACAAACGTCTAAGTGTTGAAGTTCTTCGACTCTGCGCACACCTACAGCAGCAGTCTCTCAAATGATTCTCTCAGGTTCGCAACCCTAAAACTTCTCCTAGCCTGCGCACTCCTTGCACGACTTCTGTGCCCAACTGCACCTCTGGGACGAATGAGAACAAAAGCTATCTCTACATGAACCCTTTGTCAACGCACTCCTTGCGGACACTTCAACTGCACTCCTTGTAGGAATCCACTAGCTCAAATAGAGAAACAATTGAAACTCATTCCTTCACCCTTTCAGACTTCAATTCATACGTGAAATCACATACACAGCATATAAAAGAAAATGTATAGCTAGAAGTAAACATCAATTGAGAATAACATCAATACACAGAGAATAGACACATAACCATGAATTTGAATCAATCTTCTTCTATTAATTCAAATATCAGTACATGGGTGTTCTCTACAGAGCTCTGTGCTTGCTCTTCCTCCTCTCCTGCTTCAATAATGTTACAATGCACAATGAGGGTGTCTATATCCCGTTTCCCTCTTGCGCTCTACAACTGTCTAATCTAGAATTAAAATCCTATCTACCTGCATTAACTATATTAAATGTCGTCTATATACCAAGGATGAGAGCTATCCGCTCAAGGTCCATTTACAATATACAAGTGCGCTTCATCTTAAATGACACATTTAAGATCGCGCAAAAACTTCCAAGATGAAATTCAAAAAGAAATTGTGCTGGCTTGTCCAGCTGTCCTCCGCTTCCACGCTGGCTCGCTTGACGTGGGAGATGCTCTTGCATCATACTCCCTCGCTTAAAAAATTTCATGGGATCCTGTCCATGAGCTCCTGCATGGTCTATCCATGCTTTTGTATCTCAGTTTTACTCTCCCGGCTGGAATCTTCAAATGGATGGTTCTTCCACTTGACCAGATACTCAAAATATTATTTTCACCTGGTCCTCTTACTCACTCTCTTGTTCAGTATGCACTCCATCTGCGGCTTCTCTGCAACTGGAATTTGCTTCGTCCACTGGATCGCTGGCTGCTGATCTCCAGTCTCTGCTTCTCCAGCTCTGTATGGGTACAAATCTGAGACATTGAATATCAGAGAAATTCTGATCCCATTAGGTATTTTAATCTCATAAGCATTTGCCACAAACTTCTTCAAGACCCTACACGGCCCGATTTTCTTCATCTTCAGCTTGCTATATGTTCCTCTCAGGAACCTTTATTTTCTCAAATGTGCCAGTACGAGATCTCCAACCTGAAACTGAAGTTGTCTTATATGCTGATCAGCTCTGCACTTATACTCTTGACTTGAATCCAACAATCGCTGCTTCACCTGGCTGTGAAGTTCTTTCATCGCCTTTGTGAATTCTTTTGCACTAGCGCTCCTAGTTGCAGTATGTTCTGAATCTTTCAGCTCAGAACCTCCCCTCGGATGGATACCATAAACAACCTGAAATGGACTTTTGTCTGTGCTCCTGTTCACTGAGTCATTGTACGTGAACTCTGACCGTGGCAATATATTGTCCCAGCTGCTGTGGTGCTCTGTCACCAAGCTTCTCAATAAGTCTCCTAGACTTTTTTTTTTCAAGGAGGTCGTCATACTTCATGGTTTGCCAAAAAGCATAGTTTCAGACAGAGACACAAAATTCATAGGGAATTTTTGGAGGACCTTATGGAAGAAGTTGGGAACTAAGTTGTCGTTTAGTTCAGCATATCATCCTCAGACAGATGGACAGACGAAATGAGTTTCAATTGTTTCTCTATTTGAGCCAGTGGATTCCTGCAAGGAGTGCAGTTGAAGTGTTTGCAAGGAGTGCGTTGACAAAGGGTTCATGTAGAGATATCTTTTGTTCTCATTCATCCTAGAGGTGCAGTTGGGCACGGAAGCCGTGCAATGAGTGCGCAGGCTAGGAGAAGTTTCAGGGTTGCGAACCTGAGAGAAGCATTTGAGAGACTTCTACTGCAGGCATGCGCAAAGTTGAAGAACTTCAACACTTAGACGTTTGTTGAAGGTTTTCCGCAAGGAGTGCGTGCAAGAACCTTTCTGAAGGACTTGAAGTCTTGGGAAAGCTCAAGAGGGATAGGCCTTCGAATTCGAGGAAGGATAGTGCAGTGGAGCTACTATCGAAAGTTCGTAAGAAGCGTTGTAGGTTGGTGAGAAAGCGAACGAGTCCCATGGAAGGGAACACTTAGTGCTTTCACATATATTATTGGGAAGGAACGGATGGTCGGTATTCTCTGAGGAGAATTTGCGAATATTCGTGGGTCCTCAGATCTAGTGGATGTGCAGGGGAGATACAGTGGTGTATTCCCGAAGGTTTAAGCTCAGGACAGATAGAGCGTTGATTCAAGCTGGCCAGAGCCATTGGATTATTTCACGAAATCGCCTATCGAGATTTCGTGAGGGAAGAGTCGAAGATTTGGCAATAGGAATCGCGATATTGCGATACACGATATCCAGACAGTTGAAGGACAGTGTGGGCCATAGAGAAGTCGACGAGTGGAGGACAGTTGGCACAAGTCATCAGGATCTCGCCGTGAGAAGTCCCAAAATATTGGCGTTAGGATTCGTGATCCCATGAAGTCTGAAGTCTCGACAAGATAGGGGACCGTTGAAAAGTCAATTCATGAGCGCATCGGAATTTCATCACATCGGGACTCGGGAGTTGGAGAATCGAGTGCTTGGTATCGTGAGTAGAGAAATCACGATAGGAGAAAGTTGCAATAGGAGAAGGGCAAGGTCAATGTTGACTCATATCAGGTCTCGGGGATCCGAGAGTATAGCGTTCGACCTTTGAACTCGCGAAGCCGCGAGTTCCGATCCTTCGATAAGTAAAGAGAGGGGATCGTGCAAGTAGTGTTGTGGGTGTAGAATTCTCGATAAGGGAATAGAAGGACCGGTTAGTGTTCTTCGGGTCGAGGAAGGAGAAGATCCTGTGTGAGCGGACGTGACTGCAGGTGTGACTGCATCAAATTCCCATACAATTTGTTCTCTCTAAGGCAGGACAACACTATTCGCAAGTGTTCCTCATGTTCACTTTCATTCTTGGAATAGATGAGGATGTCATCTAGAAATACTTGTACAAATCGATCTAAGTACTTCTGGAATACGCCATTCATGAGGCTCATGAATACTGCTGGTGCATTAGTTAATCCAAAAGGTACTACAACAAATTCGTAATGTCCAAACCGAGTTCGAAAGGTTGTTTTTGGGATATCACCTTCCTTAATCCTTAAATGATGATACCCTGATCGCAAATCAATATTTGAGAATACCGTTGCTCCTTTCATCTGATTGAAGAGGTCATCTATTCACGACATTGGGTACCTATTTTTCACTGTAGCATGGTTCAAGTCCCTATAGTCTATACACAGTCATAAGGATCCATCCTTCTTCTTTAAAAAAATTACAGGTGTGCCCCAGGGTGAAACACTAGGCCTTATTAGCCCTAAGTCCAGTAACTCTTTCAACTGCATTTGCAACTCACAAAGTTCTAGCACTGTCATCCGATACGGAGTTTTGGAAATTGGTTCTGCACGAGGTTTTAGCTCAATGGTAAAATCAAGCTCCCTCTTAGGAGGTAACCCTGGTAACTCATTTGGAAAAACATCCTTAAATTCTGACAATACCAGGTACTGATCCAATGAGGGTCCCTTCCTTTCATTCAATGCTTCCACTACATACAATCGACACCCTTGTCTCAAGCATCGCTTAACCTTCATAGTTGATATAAAGTGTAATGACACTTTTCTCTATACACCCTAGATCTCTACTAGTCTTCCTTCATCGTCGACACAAAGAACCCTCTTTGCGAAACAATCTACCAAAGCTCGGTGAGCTGCTAACCAATCCATTCCAATGATTATGTCATATGCCCCGAGAGAAGTGACATATACCTTTAACCTAGTAGTACACACTCCCAGGTATACTATACAATTATCGACACTAGGTCCTGCTGCTTGTTTTTCCCCCGAAGCCATCTCGACTTGTTTAAAGTCACCGTGCTCGTAGGCTGCCAACCCACTCTTTTCTAATGCATATGGTGAAATGAAACTATCTTTCACACCAGAATCAAACAAAAGATTAACATTGATATGATTTAGCATACCTGATGACTCCACCACCGTGGATTGATGTTCGGCCTGGCGATTATTAACCGTTGCGTAAATCTGGTGGCTGCTACTTGCTCTCCTCATCAGTGCCTTTCCTTCTCTATGCACGAACCCTAATTGTAACTCTGGGTAGTCACACTGGTAATGGGGTCCTCCGCACCCCCAACAGGTAACACAATATTGAACCTGTGCACTGTTATGTGACTGTCTCTTAAATGAGTTCCTTCCCCCAGAACCCCTGCCCCTACTAGTTGTTCCCTGAGATGGTCGTGGACCTGTCTGTGTTGTTGGCGATGAACGAGATGCTGCACTCGTTGCCATTGAAATCCCTGTGGCTACTATCCTTGGCATGACTCTGTTACCATATGGTGGTGGCCTTGAGCCCCCTCCCCTAGGAAATGTCCTCGGGGCCTTCCCTACGAATCCTGGATGATGCATAAATGTCGGTCTTATACCCTCGGTTAAGTTCATATGTTCCTCCGCATAACGCGCATTTTCCACCGCTTCCACTACTCAAGACGTTTTCCACATCCCCACCATAGCTCTTATCTTAGGGTTCAATCCATAGATGAAGCGCTCTGCCTGTCATTGGTCATTATCCATATACGAAACATATTTGAACAGTTCCATAAATTTGATCTCATATTCTTCTACAGTTCTGTTTCCCTGTACTAAGGCATGAAATGCCCCTACCTGTTGTTCCTCGTAGTATGCTGGTAGATATTTCCTTCGGAACCTCTCCTCAAAAAGTTCCCAAGATACTGTGTCTAGGGTAAGGTGTAGTTGTCTTTCCAGGTTTCCCCACCAGTTCAAGGCGCTTTCTCTTAACTAAAAATTTGCAATCTTTGCCTTTGAGTTGGACGCATAGTCCCTTAAGGCAAAACACCTTGTCATGCCTTCCAACCATGCTTCCGCGCGTTCACTGGCGCGACCCCTGG
This sequence comes from Picea engelmannii, assembly GCA_009831015.1. Taxonomy (NCBI): domain Eukaryota; kingdom Viridiplantae; phylum Streptophyta; class Pinopsida; order Pinales; family Pinaceae; genus Picea; species Picea engelmannii. The sequence continues at coordinate 17,675 of ML791977.1, read as the reverse complement.
CAAACTCCGGAAGTTTGATATTCTGCAATTCTCGCCTGATGTCTTCGGGTGGAGGTCCTCCCCCTGAATCCCTTGAGGCTTCTGTATTACCCGTTCCAGACGGTGGGGGTTCCACTTCAGTCCCTGCCGGTTGTCGCCCCTTTAAAGTCTCATTAATGGCTTCCAAGGAGCGCAGTATGAGAGCTAGTTCAGGCGATGGTGGTGGTGGCGCTGGTGGTGTTGGCGGTGCTTGTGACGATGCTCCCCTGCCTCGACTCCCTCAAGTCCTGACCATCCTGTATGCTTTAAACTGCATCAACTAAAGTTGTCAGGGTGAGTTCAAGGACGTTTCAAATTGGTGCTACTTAAACTAGAAACATGGTTAGGCGTAAGTTTTCTTTACTTGTCTGTAAACATACATTACTCCTTTAGGGGATTGGCTAGGTTAGGGTTAGGATTAAGCATATAATCTTGATTTCTTCACCCCTATATAAAAAAAACTATTGGTTCACTTGCCCTGTAGCTACACTAGCCTTGCGCCATACTCACCAATTCCTATGCTTACTCTCCTAGTGCATATGCCGCCTCCTTCCCACTTGTCCTAGTCTAAGTCCTTTTAACCTTTCGCTTACAACTAAATATCCTTCGATGCTTGACTCGTGAGCTTTTTCTTGGCGTGTAGTGTTGGTTTTGTTGATTGCTGCATTGAGATTTAGTGTTGAATTTGACTGGTGGACTGGAGTGGAGGGACTTGGCGCTTGGCTCGATGAGTTGTGTGTACGGTCTCGTGAGCCTGACACTTGGACAATCGGAGTTTATACTTGGGATACAAAGATCAACAATGCTAAATAAGCCTTTACCTTGATTCCCGATGCATTCACTAATTATGATTCAACTCGGTTAGCCAGCTTCGGATCAATAGGTTAGGTAATAAGCCAGTTAGTCTTAATCTTCATACTGTATCTTCCTAATAATAATACCACTCTAATCCCTACCGTGTTACCATTAATCTAATTAAGTATAAGAATTTATTTGTAAAGACTTATGAGGGCATGTTGGCATTAGTGTTCTTCTTAAGGCGCTTTGCTTGGTGGGGGGTCTTGGGTTCAAAACCCATGGCCTCTTTGACATTTTAATTTAATTAATTAATCATAATTACTTTTAATTAATTAATATACTTAGTTTTTAATTTGCTGCATATATTTAAACCTTATTTTTATCCTGATTTAAAAAAAAAAAACAAACATAATATCTATAATATAATAATTATATATTAAATATAATTATGTTTATCTTGATATAATAATTAAAAAATTAATAAAATAAAAAAAAATTAAAATTAAATAATTAAAATAGATTAATAAAAGAAAATAGAAAAAATTTAAAACAAAACAAAAAAAATTTACTCAAATTTAAAACCAATATATTTTTTTTTAAATTCAAACGATCATGGGCCTCGCATGAGGCCCACATGCACACTTATTCTTACAAAACCCTACACCTGTCTCTTCGAACCCTAAAACACGTCCTTCACTTCTGTCTCCTCTCCACTTTTCTCTGTCCCTCTCTCGTTCCTCTGGTTTTTGCGCGCTCTGTAGTTCCTCGTGGGTTTCTACCAGCTAGTCTTGTCATTTATGACTCAGGATAGTTTCTTCATTTTGGTTTGGCAGACTGTAGGGTTTATGTGAGGCAAAATGGTTGGCGAGGCGATTGATACTAGATCTGTGCAAGGGTGCAGAACATCATGTGTCTAAAGGAGCAAGAGCTGCCGGATTACATGCAATAAAATGGTGAGAATGGTTATAAATGTCATTATTGCAGACTTGTGGATCCTCGGGTGGTAGATTAATTGTTATTGCAAGAAATTTTTTGTTGTTTGTGTTTGTTTTCTTTACTATGGTTACACTGTTACATCAAGTTGATTTGTTTCTTTTTAAAAAGGAAATAAACACATAATGGTTTTCTTTCCAAACTATCGTACTAAATATACACTACTCGCACTTGTCATTATGCTTGCTCAATTTCAACACATCTTGTAAATGATACTTCTCACACAGAATAGTAGGCCAAATATAGATCTGGTCACATTCAGAATACTTAAAAAGTAAAGTTCATGAAAGAGGATAACTTATCAAGATGCAACAATAACCTCGGCTGAATCTTTCTTTGCCAGGAAGACTGTAGATAGCTCTGTATGTCTAGGTATTTGTCTTGCCAAGGGAAAACCTTAATTAATGACATAATAATTCTTTTCATTTAAAGCAGCTCTGCTGGAAATGGCTCCTGTCACATATCTAGTAATACTACTTGTAACTGCTCCATAGCCTATGAACAGGCCCGTAATTGTTACTCCTTTCTCCTTCCTTGCCATTCTCTTCAGTGGGAAATGCACTATACAATCCCTATATATATGTTACTGCATGTCGTACTCTTAATTCCCATCGACCTATTTCGGCCCTTTGACTCCTCGACCGTCTAATCTCATTGTCATGATTAGGACTTTCGTGTGTCTGAATCGTTGGATCAATTTCCATTTCTGGCCTTGTAGAATCCTTTACTCTGCCTGCTGCTATTGACTTTGGCAACAAGACTGCACACGTCGACTGCGAAGACCCTTGATGGGAAATCATTTCATAAACATGATGTTTGCTTTTAGTGCATAGTGGGCATACATTTCATAAACAATTCACACATTTCGTCAGCCTGTTACAGACGTGAAGCGCAATGAGCCTTTTAGTCGTGTGGACTTTGAACATGTGGGACTTTGGAATATCTAGTCCAACTCATCCAGAGTCAACACATCAAATGGATTTACATCAAATTGCGTTTATTGGGGAAAAGACTCAGTTGTCTTGTTGCAGAAGATTAGTTTAGCTGCTTCACGCATTTGTGCGGGCCACACATATTTAATTATTTGTAAAACTCACATTACCAGTCCTTTAGAAATCCATGTAGACACCAAATAGATAGATTCAATATTCAAAATGGAGTAGGCAATCTCAACACGTCATGTCATTGAACGCTTCAATCAACTAATCTCTCGCCATCACCCCCACTTTTGGCCAGCCATGAGATTATTTAGCTCCTCCATGATGGTATTGATTATGATTTCAATTTGCTGCTTTTTGGAGAAATTTGTGATGTATATCTCTCTTATATATTGTCAATGTTGAATAAATATTCTCTTTGAAAGTTACCGATTTTTTTTGTATAACCCTGTCTGTATTCATATTTCACGTGTTTTAGTTTGGTAAATTTGTTTGTGTTGGTTTTGCTTATTTTTTTTTTTTCAAATCATTTGTTTGTAAGTTGTAATTTCAACAGTAGGTAAATCAAATAATCTACTATGGCCATGAGGCACACCCATACATAATTCTATCCATATATATATATATATATATATATATATATATATATATACTGCACCTCATAAAAACAATATTAACAGATATTTAAATTAGTGGATAAATACTCAAATATGTAAGGCCATGAGGTACACATATGAAGATTATCATTTATATGTATATAGAATCTCAAAAATAATAACAGATATTCTAAATAGTCCTTAAAGTTTTGTTTTTATTGTGCTATTTGTTTTTACATTTTCAATATGTATTTCATTTATATTTATATTTGTGTTAAAATTTTTGTGTTTGGTTTGCAAGTTAGGCAGAGCTGGAGTTGGAGCTGGGAACTTGGCCCTTAAGGCCCCAGTGCTTCAAGTCGAAGCTCTAATACCATGTGTAGTAGCCGTAAAAAAAATACAAAATTTAATTCTAATTTAGCATAGAATTCTTTTTTATACTAAAATAATTCAATCACCAACATATGAGCATATGATATTCGACAAAAATTTAAAATTTTATCCATAGCATAAGAATTACTCAACAAAATCATTAAATTACCTCTCCCTAATGCTAATTCCCCCGTCGATCTGGTTGTTCGTTGCTAAACTATGTCAAAAACTGTCCAAACCTTGTTTCCACCCTGCCAACTAGGACAACTTCCTAGCTTCAGGATATCATATGGATATCCTGGCCCCCGTTCCCAAAACCTCCAGCAAACCGGTGCCCCCTGTACTGATCCTTTGCCTAACTCCCTAACTCAAACTCTCTCCAGCAAATTCCCAAATCCCAGAGAGCCCTCCACAAAATCCAAGTTGAATGATAATCATCCCCCAAATCCGTAAGCCTCCTCCGCTCATATCCCTCCTTCACCGCCCTTTCTCCTCATTCATTTCCTTATCTTTTCTTTCATTACCTTATCCACATAGTTAATGCCCCTTATCCAATTATTCATGTTCCTTATCCGTTTATTAATGCCCCTTATCCCCTCCGTATACGTAATCTTTAATTTAAACAATATAATTTATTAACCCTATTAAATTTATTACCCTGTTCATTCAATGTGATAGGTAATTAATTTAATTAATTAATTAATCAAAATTATAACAATTAATTAACTAATACATATTTAATTAATATTATTATGCCTATCTTTGTTTAGTTAAAACCATGTTAAGACAATTAATCACCTAATTAATTTTGCTTAATAATCCCTAAGCATATTTTCAACTAGGGTTGTTACATGGGAGCTACAAAGCTTGAGGAGATCATCACCAAATGTTGGATAAAAGGTATAGTTATTGATCTTCTCTTCCGCTGCTTTATGTTAATCTATTTTGGTATGTTTGGGTTAGTGTAGAAACTAGATTTAATTTTAGGGAGTCATTTTCTCTGTCTATATTTTAAACCCTAATATAGTTATAGGGGAATTTTCCCGTTAGAAAAATTGGCGACTCCACTGGGGAGTCTCTCTACGGATTTTAGGGAGGATTTTTGGGTTGTTGATTAGCTTCGCCTTTTCCTTTTGAGTTTAAGTCAAGTTTACTAAGTCTTTGAAGGGTTTCTAGTCACCTACAAGGTGCATACTAGCTTTCCCTGCCCTGTTAGTCTGCCTTGTCTTTTTATTTTTGAAAATTTGCGGAGGTGTACACTCCCTGTTTTGTGTCAGCCCATGTACATATGCGCTTTGCACAATATAAAACACGTGCACATATGCAGGCTATTGATGAAATAACCCATGTCTCTATGTCTTGAAAGTTTTTTTTAACAAAGAGAGAGTTTGTCTCTTTCCTGATAGAAGTTCAGACCTCTCAAGACTTTCTTTAACTAGTCAGAGTCTCTATCTTAGGCCATAACTTAAGTTAAAGTTTTGGTTAACTTGTTCCTTAGTTTTCTTTTGTTTTCCCTAAAATGTTTAGAGCGGTCTATCAAGTTTTAGATCCTCTTTTTTGTTTCTTGGTTGAATCCCTGTGATCTGCAGTTGTCTTAGGATCTTTATCAATCTTGTTTTCAGTGTTCTCTTTATTTCTGTTTCTTTCTTTGAAAAATGAGTTTTTTTATTTTTACTTCAGTTTTTCTTGTTAAAGTAGTTCGAAAAATAAAATAAAAAAATTATTTTCTTCCATTTAGTGTGGTAAAGTAGTCAAGGTTGTTATTTTCAAAATGAAAAAAGTCTTTGTTTCAAATTTCTTTTTGATTTCCTGAAATACAAGTAGTTTTTCTTAGTCAAACGAAAGCAAGTTTTAGGATTTCTTCATTTACAAGATCTTGAAATATTGATTAGAAAAGTTGAATTTTACCAAGAGTTTTTACAATCTTTGATTTAATTTCAAAGTATCTTTTTCTTTCAAATTCTTTAAAGTTATCTTCCTATTCGTCTCTTCACAACACCATCAATTTCACTACCACACCCTTTGTGTAAATCAAGCCTTAAAATTAATGCTTAACTTAAAATATATTAGAATTTTTGTTTGTAGGGTTCACAGAATAGTTTAGGGTTTTAGGGCCTTGAATTAGGTGTGAAGAGGAAACTCTTCAAGGCCACTTTAAAACAAACATTGGAGTCTGATATAGGGAGTTTCTTAATTCCAATGTCGTAAGAGTTATCCAAGACCCCCCTCGAACATAGGGGATAAACATGAGGTCACATGAGGAAAGGAAAAGGAGATAACACCTCCAAAAATGGACTAAACATAATGGGGATTTTGTATTGAGGGTCTTTCTTAGGAACACTACCGATCACATTTTCCTAAAGAGCTTCATGGACCTCGAATCCATTCAAGATCCTCAGTTTTCTTCCAGACCAATTTTTTTCGTCACCCTTGAAGGGCTTCAGACTTGTTATCTTGCTCATTACAATATTCTTGATTGTTAACTATATCCGCTTGGTGATTGACTGCAAGCCGGCAACCAAGTTGCCCATATTTTACGGAGTTACACAGATGACTATGGGGGTATACTACAGTACTTAGGGCGGAATTCAGATCGCACTTTGCAAAGTATAACTGGAGGGTGCTTCCATTTTTTCATTGCACTTACACCGGTTAGTTTCTCTAGTGTTGATTGGTGTAACCATCCTTCCCACTAGTTACTCAATTACTTGATTTATATTAAGGAACATTTTTAGTGTGTGCTTTGTGTTCTAAGCTAGTCAAGCCTTACTGTGTTATTTGATCATTTCACAAAGTGGAAGATCAACAACTCCGTTGGTCACGAAGGATTCAGGGTCTGTCACCGGTTACTTTGGAGCCATGTCTGCCACCGTTGAGGAAAATACTTGATCAAGAAGGATCGTTCAAAGTGACCAGGACACAAGAAACTATGCCTGATCCTGCTCCGAGAGAATACTTTTTGGCTCCAAAGGAATCCATCATTTTTTACCTTGAGAATGAAGGTTTCAGGCCAACCAATCCTTCAATTATTGACTTGTCGGTGTTGATATTGATTCAAATTGTTCCTCCCGAGGTGACATCTTCTGAGCGTCAGTTACTTCTATGAGTGATAATGGAAGTGAATGATGCTACTTCATCCAGGAGGCCCTATAATCCCTTTATGGATACTACTAGAGGAGGAATCCTACCTCCTCACCCACCTTCACCAATCAGTACCTCAGTTTTCCCGACTCCCTCGACTTCGGGTAGTGGTCTGATACATTTAATGGCTTCGACCACTATTTTATTTACTCAAAACATGATGGATGCTCCCTTCTCATATGGGATGCCTGGAATTTATACAAATTCAATTCTTACTTATTCTACCTTACAGACCATGGTTCTCGGGTAAGGGATCTCAAATTCTCCTTTGCAAGGGTCAACTACAGGAGCTACTGCCCCTTTTAATGCTATCCCTTATGGCGGGGGTCATATACCTCCTCTGTCCCCTTCGCTCAGTGGAACTTTTTAGTAGCCAATCGGGCCTAACGCTAATTATAGATTGTTTGGTGGAGGTATCCTAGGACCTTCCTCTTATACAATGCTAGTGGGATCTATTCCATTCTCTTTGTTCAGTGCGTTTGGGAACAACACTTTTTCTTTGACCACTTTCTTGATTGGGGGAAACCCTAGCTTTGATCAGCACAACCCGATGCAAGGTACCATTCCTTCACAGGGAGTGACAACTACAATATACTCCACATAGGGTCCTTGGAATCCTTGGCAGGGATCGTTTCCCTCGTAAGGAATGTTGGTTTGGGGTAACCCCTTCCTTACTCAATGGAACCCCACGCAAGACTCTTTACCCATTCCCTTTAGATCGACGGGGGGAATCCCCTTCCAAGGTCCTTGGAACACAAAGAGGGAGCAATCCCTGCATAGGCTATGTCGTCCAATTTCTTGAGTCAACCGATGATGCCTCACTAGAAACAATTTCCTTGTGCTGGTCAAGGCCATGATTTCTACCAAAATCCTAGCCAACAATCCAACTTTTCCTGGCAACCTAGTGCTAGTCAAAATCCAAGGCCCTCTTTTCTTGTAAAAAATTCACAACTGAAAATACCCTTTCTGGAAACTCTACATTATTCAGACTTGTCGAGATTATTGAATGACCCGATCTGTCATGATTCACATTATCCCTCCATGCTGAATAAGTTTCCTTTGGATATTCCAAAATTTGAGAGCAAGCCTGGTGAGGATCCAGGTGATTCTGTGACTATCTTTCACTTGTGGTTCTTCTAAAACTCATTGAAAGATGACTTCGTCTAGTTGCACCTTTTTCAACACACTCTTATAGGGGGTGTTGCGAAGTGGTATATTGAACTCGATGGCTCGAGGTAATATTACTTTAATGACTTGGAGATGGTCTTCTTGAACCATTTCTAGTTACCTATGAGATGCGATGACGACATCGAATTACTGGCCAACTTTGAGAAAACCAAGGCCGACCACATCTCTAGTCATATCTGAGAATGGAAACGAAGAAATAGATTGATTAAGGTCAAGTTCCCTCTTGATTTCTTGCTTGAGTGGTTCTTGAAGTCTTTGGTTCTCTTTATATCCAAGGAAGTAGCAACTTCCAAGGTGTTTTCAGAAGAGGATGCTATTATGAGAGCCCATCAACTAGAATTGGTCTACTCTCAGTCTGGCATGCTCTATGAGATCTTTCTAGATGCACCATGGTCTACTCTCGATAAGGCCAAACAAAAGTCTAGGCCCCACGCTAATGGAATTGTGGACTCAACATAAATCAATTCCATGGATCTGTTTTCAAATCAATTGCAACAATTGTGGATACAATAGACTGTGGCCAGCCAGAACCCTAGTTCGACTATCCCCGCTACCCAAACGTTGAATGTACATAGTTTATAGTCGATGAATCCCAAGGCTAACCAATAGACCAAGGGAAAGAAGAAATAGACAAATAAGAAGGGTAAAGGGGATAAAAATTCTACCAATAATGTTGGCAAGGGAATAATGGACAAGAAGAATTTGAAGTATTTGTGTAATCGCTTTATGAAATACCACCCGAATCACCTATTCCCTAAGCTTGGAGAATCCCACAAGATATTAGCGCAGCAAAAACCTTTTGTTTTGACAAACCCTTTTCCACAAGGGAAAAATATGGCTAAGGCTTCCGTATCCACAAGCGCGATAGGGGTTAGTTAGGGACCCCCCATGCCTACCAATAAAAATATAGCCATGAACATTTACATGATGAACGTCGATGCTCATTTATCGACTAGGACTCATGACTATAGGATGCCTAAATCTGTCAAGAAGGGAAAGGAGGCCACTAACCCATCAAATCCTCTCCAAATTGAGAAGGCAGTGGGAAAAACAATGGCTCGCATCCCTAAAGGTCTGTTTAAGAATGCTTCCCATAATCCAAACACGAGGGATTCTCATAACTACTCCATCATGGAGGATCTGACACAGATCCCTTGCATGATGTCCGTTCTAGAAGTCCTCCAGAGTTACCCCTCATAGAGAAAATATTTGTTGTCGACCTTGGGAGCGACAGATACTAGTAACCCAAGAGTGATCATTTTCGATCCAATTGACCTAAAACCTCGTCTTCCTAACCAAGTTGCCTTTCAGATAGTAGTGGCCTATACAACAAAATATTTTACACGAAACATTTTTTGTATAGTGGTTGATGAGGGTGCCTCGACTTGTGTGATATCATTGGCATGTTGGAAGGACATTGTCCAAACTGAGTTGTATCCGTCACCTATGTTACTTACAACTTTTGATAGTTGGTCGTTTAGACCACACAAAATAATTCCTTCCTTTCCCGTGTAGTTAGGGGGTAAAATTGTGTGTGCCAAAGTTGAAGTGGTCGATGTGCCTCTCAAATACAATATTTTGTTAGGAAAAAGATGGACGTATTCGATGCATGTAGTGTTTTCCATGGTTTTTTGGGTCTTTTGATTTTCGCACAAGGGTCGAATAGTGACCATCGACCAATTTTCCTTTTCTCATCCCGACCCTTCAACAGGGGATTCCATGGTCCTGATGATTGATAACCCACAGCCTGACATTGTCAACTTAGGTTCCAGTTTGTTTCCATCCTTGATGGTAACCTTTGATTAAGTTCCTCCTTCCAACGATGTAAATTTTATATCAGTTTTTCTCGACCAGCCGAGGGATGCAATTTTGCAATTTTTGTCTTCTAGAATGAGCTAATTTCACGACCCTTGGAATTTACCTTTCCCATCTACTTCGATGGAAGGGAGGGGGCACCTTAGCATGGCCATTCCATTATCCATGATTGTTTTTTCATACAAAAGTTTACTACAAGAAACAACCAACCCAGATCCAGCTCCCTCACAGGAGTTAGATCCAGTTCTTGAGCCTATTTGGGCTCAATATTATCTCACCACTAAATATCCTTTAGAATTGGTCTTACCCTACAACGAGGTGATTCTAGAGGCAATGAATGGTCTCGACAGACCTTGGGATTATCTACATCATAGATCTTATTTCCTTCTTGAGCTTAGGAGAGTAGAGGCGGTAGAGTTTTTTTTTACCGTGAATGGAGATATCCCTTGTCCTATCAATCCTTTGTCTACACACAGAGTTTACATTGAGGGTAACATGGAAATAATTGCTACAATGATTCCGATCGATATCTCCAGAACCCATGGCATCCTGGATAATTTTTTTGTCGGAGAGGATTGCTCCCCCGAAGAGATTCGAATTTACACTGGGCTATTCAAGGAGTTTCAAAATGATTTTTCTTGTTCTTACGAGGATATGTCAGGAATCAACACAATAATTTTCTAACAAGAAATCATGACTTACCTTGATGCCAAGTTGGTTCGATAGAATCTTCTTTCATTCAATCCTCAAAAAGAGAAAACAATCAAGGCAGAAGTAGAGAAAATTCTTAAAGCCAATTTTATCTACCCCGTATAGTTGACAGAATGGGTGTCAAACCTAGTTATGGTAATAATAAACAAGGCATGATTCACATTTTTATGTGTTTATGCGATTTGAGCAAGGCCTACTCGAAAGACAATTTCCAAACATTGTTTATTGATTAGATTGTCAATGAATGTGTGGGCTGCAAATCCTTTTCATTCATGGATGATTTTTTGGGATACAATCAGTTTCAAATCAAACTGGAGGACCAACATAAAACAAATTTTATTTGTCCATGGGGTATGTTAATGTTTAAGCCATTATTATAGTTCTTTTCATTTCAATAGATAACAACAACATAAGACAAGTTCACTAAGAAATACACAATCACAAGAGGCAAAGAATTTATCCTAGGAAACCCTATAGGGGAAGAAAACCCAACAAAACTTCCTTATTATAGATAGCCAATACAATGCCAAGAGATAACTTAAGAAAATATAAAAAGTCTTGTCCTAAATATGCACCTCTCTCTCTCTCTCTTCTCCAACTGTAGTTTCAAAACTTGTCTCTCAATGAGAAAGTGAAGTGTGTGTCTAAGTGAGGTGTTGCCTCCTTATTTATACAACACTGGCATGTGTGGTAGTGTCCCTTCACTGACAGGGCTGACTTCTTCTACTGGGTGGTTATAACCACCTTTATTATATTCCAGGGCCTCTTTGATATATTCTGAGGCCGACTTCTCTTTCTACCTATTACAATTATATTATGACCAATCCGCAAAAGGGGATTTGGTCCCTTTACAATAGATGACATGATCAATCCACAATGGGGATTGATCCAATGACTAATATATCAAATAATAATAAGAATACACTTTGCAGTTACATTATTTCAAAACTCCCCCTTAACAAGAAGGGTATTCTTCAACAACATCAGATGAGAGAGAGGCCTTTATCATCAACAACATTAGGAGGACATCATCATCAATATCATCTTGGAACATTAACTGGCATATCTATAAATCATAGAAATTTTTCTTCATCGACAACATCGTCATTCTCAAAGGAATGAAATCATCATCTGCATCAATATGTATTAGTATAAAACTAATACATCATCATCACAACACGAGGCTGGCTCATCATCATAATACTAGACTGGCTTTACATCACAGTTATCAAGCCAGAAGCACAGTTCTAGTCTCATCTCATAGTCTTTCTTTACATCACAGCAATAAGGCTAGAAGAAAGATACCCGTCCTTCCTTACGTCACAACAATCAATCTAGAAGAAGGATACTAGACTGGCTTTACGTCACAACTATACAACCGAAAGCACAGTGCTAGTCTCATCTCATCGTCTTGCTTTATGTCACAACTGTCAAGATGGAAGCAATATGCTCATCCAGCTTTACGTCACAACAATCAAGCTGGAAGCAGGATACTAGACTGGATTTACATCATAGCTATCCATATGGAAGCACAATGCTAGTCTCATCTCATTGTCTTGCTTTATGTCACAGCTGTCAAGCTGAAAGAAATATGCTCATCCTGCTTTACGTCACAACAATCAAGTTGGAAGCAGTATACTAGACTAGCTTTATGTCATAGCTATCAAGTCGGAAGCTCAATACTAGTCAAATCACATCTTCTTTCTTTATGTCACAACCATCCGGTTGGAAGCAAGATACTAGACTGGCTTTGGATCACAGTTTTCAAGCCGGAAGCTCAGTACTAGTCACATCACATATTCTTTCTTTAAGTCACAATAATGAAGCTGGAAGCAAGAGATGTCTCATCACAACAACTAATCCCCCTTTCAAGGAAGGTCCTTTTGGACTATACCAAGCTTATCTCTAAAGTGCTCAAACTTTACACAAGATAGAGGCTTGGTCAACACATCAACAACTTGTTCATCCATGATAATGTACTAGAGATTTATGGCTCCTCTCTGCACCATGTCATAGATGTAATGATATCGTATCTCTATGTGCTTCAACCTATCTTGGAATACAGGATTCTATGGCACGTTTATGTAGCTCTAGTTGTCACATAGGATCGTGGTTGTCTCCATCTCTAGGTCAAACAGATCGGTCAACAACTTTCGAAGCCGTATAGCTTCGCATCTAGAAGAACATGCAGCAATGTATTCATCTTCCATTGTGATGAGAGAAATGATGGATTGCTTCCTACTCTGCCATGAGATCATGGCTGATCCCAAACTGAAACAACATCTAGAAGTGCTTTTCATGTCAGAAACACTTCCTGCCCAATCTGAATCAATGTATCCACTCAATGTGAAATCATGATCTCCATCATAACTGAGACCACAATCTAATGTACCCTTAAGGTACCTCATCACATGTTTTGCAGCCACAAG
>ML791976.1:256737-270651 GCA_009831015.1 Picea engelmannii | reverse complement strand
TGTACCATATGTTTTTGTGAAATCAACCACTTTGGTCTGAAGCAGAAAGGATAACTTAAACTGTGAATACAAAATTGAGTTCCCAAAATATATTATTTTCAAAGCATATTTAATATAACAACCTTAAAATGGTGTTGGACTCCTCACAAACGGTTTTGAACGAGAGTTGTACATCACCAAGGATTATAACTCTCCAATGCAAAACAGAAAATAAGGTTGTTGAGATTTTAATGTTATGAGGATGAGATGGAACATGATACATCAGAGTATTTTATTTAATTAAATGTATAAATTCATTTTTTTTATATTTCCAATTTTCAATGTTGTTTTGCCCGAACTACGAGGGAAAGAATCATTTTCTTCATTTTTTCATTTAGTCATGTTATAAAAAAGAGGGACATAAAAATGAGTCAATGAACTTGAAAATCTTAAAAGTTAAAGACGGCCGACAATCACAAATACATTTATAATCTTAAAATCTTTAAAAAAAGGTAAAGACGACCGACAATCACAAATACATTTATAATCTTAAAAAAAAGGTAAGGTGCGCAATTATAGATACATTTATAAATAATTTATATTTACATTTTCATTAGCCACATTTTTCATTGGTTGCTTTGATATGCAAACATCTGTATATAGACAATATATTTTTACATTAATATATTTTTTATAAGATTGGTTGCTTTTATGGATCTAATTGCAATTTGTCATATTTATTGTTTTTATAGATTTTGTAATCTAGTGAAAATGTTGCTCCCTGGAAAATGCATTGTCGAGAAGTCCCGAGGCACTCCTCTCATGATAAGGATATACCTAGTGTAAATTGGACCACGTAGACTCTTGTACATTAACTTAGTAGGGACATCAAATGAGACTTGCATACGGAGAGGCAACTAATAGCTTTCAATCACTCGAGTTAGCCTAGTATGCTATAATTATCATTAACCAACTTCTAATATATTAGTTTTAAGGTGATATTCACTTTGTAACAAATTGGGGCCCTTGAATTTTATGGCTAACATTTAGCATCCCTTGCCCTTTCAAAAAAAACAAAAAAAAATTGACATTTAGCATCCCTTGCTCTTTCGAAAAAAGAACAAAAAAAATTGATTGTGATGGATTATTCTTAGCACCTTAAGGGTTCTTTAAAAAGGTGAGGGTAAATTTCATTGTAAGATGAATATGTTGAGATACTCTTAAGTTTTATTGGACTAGCCAATCCAATAATGTGAAATTCAATAATACTTAAAGACTAGATTTAGCTAGCTAGGAAGTGGTAGTTTTGTAGTCCACAATGCATTCAATTGGTATTGGTGATATTTCTAAACAAGGCAGTACCTTTCACATTCACTTGGTATAGGCGATGTTTGTTGTTGCTTATGGAAACATATTAAGAACATAGCGGACAAACTATGTTGCATCATTATTGTTATTAAATTGTGTTCTCTCCTCAACTTGCACTTAACGATAAAATCCCTAATCTACAAGGTGCAACCCAAAATGGAACCATTGGGATGGCCACCATTGTTACCTAAGAAACCTATTCTCTCACTTTAGGTTGTCTCTTCTCCAACTCAAGGGTGGTATCCCCAAAAAGTATGATTACTAAAGCTATTTCAATTAAATTCAAAGGTGATGTGAAGAGATAGCTCTAGCAAAATAATGTTTTTGTCGTTTTTTAAGAACTAAAAGAGTGATTGAGAGATATTAGTGCCAATCCAACAATGGTAAATGGAGTCGAGAGGCCAAACTAAGAGGGCAAGCTCAAATAAAGGTTAAGACTACAAGGACCACAAAATGCATGTCACAAGAAGAACTTAACATTCTTGGAAATGAAAGTAAAGAAATGTTGGGACCATAAAAGTGTCACATCAAAACTATGCTCTTAGAATATGCCCTACACAATGGAGTATTATTCTAGCATCCATTCAACAGATGTTAGATACAAACATAAGATAACAAGAGGTTCAAGAGGGAGAAACTCCTCATATAAAACCCTTCCAATGGAGTAGATATACTCTTTTCTTGGCCCTACAAAGCAAGCTCTAGCAATTCTACAAGCATAGGCAACAATATGAAGCATTAGAATGAAAGCCTCACATTGATAGGAAGAAGGAAGAAACCCTTACACATGATATGCTCCAAGAAAGATATATCCATTAAGCTCAAGGAGGGGAAACTCCAAAAGTCCAACCATGAGAAATGATGAAGAGGGCAAACCTTAGGGGAAACTCCAAAAGTCCAACCATGAGAAATGATGAAGAGGGCAAACCTTCTATAGGTTTGATCTCCATCTTCATCTATAGTAAAATAAAAATATCTAAGGTAAAAACTCTAGATTTAGCCTAGGAGGAGTAAATAAACAATATCTTCCAACAACTAACTAACAATACATAAAATAAAAAGGTGGTCAAGTCACATGTACAAGTACCCTACAAAATAGCTCCATGAAGGTGGGACGTCTCCATCAAATAAAGAATGAGACCATGGCATGCTGCAACGTCCTCCATAAGATCCTCTAAGAGAAGTCGCTCCTTTAATTGGTCCTCAATAAATGTGCAAATGACAACCTCTAAGTAGCACGCGATACATGGAATGGTCCCTTAATTTCGAAACATCATAACCTCATCAATTTTTGGCGAATTTTTTGATTATGAGCTCAAACTCCAAAAGTGTAACCACCCTCTATAAATGTGCAATTGGTTAGACCCATGAATAAGGGGTTACTCCATCTTGACCACATGTGCTAAGCCATCAAAGAAAGGGAGCGCTCTACTCAAACCTTTTTAACATATGTGCAAAGAGATAGATCAAAGGAAGAATGAGTCAACCAAGACTTGTATTATCATTAACCATATGCCAAGTCACCCAAAAGCTCAACAAACTCATCAAGAAGTGGAACAACCTCATCAAAATATGCAAGAAATGATGACAAGTGTGCATATGTCCACATATGAGCCAAAGAAAGGGAGTGCTTTACATAAAACCATGCCCCACATCATACACCACCAATCCATGCATGAAAAACATCTATTGAGATAGGGTGTTAAAGCAATGAGCCTCTAACCATGCTAATGTATGTTTTAAACCTTTACAATTTATCAATACGTCGCTGTCTAAACATTCTACGTTTTGGATTTTTTCCAGGGATATTATGCATTTAATTTTGCCCGAAATCCAACAAAAAATGGTTGGATCTCCATATTTGAGTGGTTAACTCTGTATAATCTGAGTGCCCTAGGGGTTTTTCAGCACGCTGAATCCATTTATGCATTCAAAAATATAATTTAGCAACAAAAAATTGTGATTTCGCCCAGATTTATATTGCCAGATTTAAGCGAAAAATGTGAACGTTTAGACAACGCCTATCAATAAATAGATTCTTTATAAAACGGAAATAAAACAATAACATTCACACATAGTACTCATAAATTTACCTTGGAAACCCTTAACTGGGAAAACCAACAAATGTTTAAAGCCACACCTCTAACTCTCATTGTATTAACTTCACTATTACAATACAATATATAGGATCCCGTGACATCCAAAACTCCTAATACGTTGACCTAGATTAGATTCCTTGACCTAAATTATATTAAAATGGGCCAAAAAACCATTGGTCGAAAAACACAAAAAATGGACCCAAAAAAATTCTTGGGCCATTCCAATGTAAAATATATGGGTTAATCATGCAAAGAATATAACACATACCCAACAACTAATACCATGTCAAATCATCCCAAATGAGTGCAAAACCAAGGGGAAGAAAGGAGCAAAGTGCCAAGCATTCCTTAACATGATGGTGTCAATCGAATCAAGATGCCAATGGAATTTCAAACATGCCCAAAGGTGCTAGGAAATTCCATCAAGGGAGATATGTATCATCATGTACCATCCACTTCTAATCAATGCTTTGTCTCCATGATAAGTAAATATACCAAGAAAAACATCTTTAACACATCCATTACATCATGTCTATCAACAAAGGCATCAAATGGGCCATCCAAAGCTCCATCAACTTATAGAACCTACCTTTGTGGTAAAAATCACTAGTGAAAAAATTCACTACTGTAAGCCTTGTGCAAAATGAGGGGTCACAAGTTGTATATTATTTATACTGTTGAGAACCTTTGTTCACTCATCTTGTGTTGGTAGAGAAGTTGTTCTTATAGCCCTCTAACTAAGTTTTGAATGCAAAGTTCACCCTTGCTTCTCAAATGAAAATTTGGTAATGACCTATTTTTTCAATACCTTTCATTTTATATCCTATACAAATTTAGTATATTTTTTTCACCATACCTCCAAAATCCAACTCACATATCATTTAAAACCTTAGGTTCATGTGATTAAGGTCTTGTGAGTTTGTAAGGTGTTAATAACCACAATAAACATGAGTGGAGGATAACATAATCTAGCGCCATCACTTAAATTCAAAAGCATGCTACTCTAAATATATTAACATTTGGACCTTGTGTTCATGTGATTAAGGCCTTGTGATTTTGTAAGGTATTAATAACCACAACAAGGGAGATAGTTGCAAAGCAGCTAGTCTCTACCATAGAGAGGGTGATTAGTCTACAATACAACCAGTCAAAGAGCTAGCAGGAGTCCTTCGTGATAGAGAGGATGATTAATCTATCGTGTGAGAGTTGCAGGAAATTTCGGTTTAAACCTAAACTCTCTTCTACTCATCCCTTGGCACAATAGAGACCATGGAGATAATTAATCAAAATTGACCATGGTAGTTGTTATTGCATTCAATGCCAGGTTCTTTTTTCTTTTTCTTTTTTTTCTTTATAGTGAAACCATCCTATGCATAGGTTACAAGATGAAACTTTGGCATATCATCGACCAAATATCCTTCTGCTTTGGCATTTTTCTAATTAGATAAAGCAAAGACAACAACTGCTAATTATTATTAACAAAATGTGGCACAACACTGCTTGCACAAGTTTAGTTTTCTATAGAGAAATAAGTGCATTGTTGGTTTTCTATTCATCCCCCAGGTCCATTGTTTTTGTGTCTATGTATATATAGCATGTTGGTCTTGCTTTCCAAAGTAGTACTCCTGGTATTATATTGATTACAAAATTTAATCCCCCACGTGGAATCTTTCAGTCCACAAAGACAAGATACTTTTCAGGTGGATAAAATGCTTGAATTTGTTCAAACCTAACAACATATGAAGACATAAATACTCCCCTAACAAAAATGCTAGAGGTTCCAAGGTGCATCACAAGTCAGGAGCTTGTTTTCCATGTTTTCCTAGGGGTACTCTAACTTGAAAACGTTGTTTTTGACCGGCTTACTTGTTAGATCAACAAATGGCAATGCCCCGAGGTATAGATTGAATGATAAAGATCAATGTAGTTACAATATTAGCAAGAGTTCGAATCTAAAAGATTGCAACTTGAGATTGAGACTATTGGGTAATACTTGTATAGGAAAGGAGCACCTAGAGAAAATTCAATATTTTTCTAATCTATGCATTAGTGAACTAGGATTGTTTGCTCTAGGCCTCATAGAAGCAAAGCCAAAATGCTCGAGTCACAATTCTTAGTAAGGATACAATGCCTGGAAACCCACACTTGGGTGAAACTTTAAACATTATTCAAGAATGAATGTCCTCAATTGAACACACATACCATATCAATGAAATGTTAAACACATAGGATGCATATAACAATTCCCTATTGAGAAACACCAAGCTCCTCCTCACGACCACTTAGTATTGAAATAAACTTGGACCTAATTCAGGAAAAAAAGCAATAAGTGAAGCACCACCTACAAATATTCAAAACCCAACAAGACCCAGATGCAAAATCTCTATACATCAAATCCTAAATTAAAAAATTGTAGCTACACTCTAGATTTAAAATTGAAATCATGAGAAATAAAATTGGAATAACAAGAACACCCACAAGGCACATTGCATATGAAACTAAGATACGTCGAGTTGGGTATGCAAGAAATTGACTTCAAAATTGAATGTTTTATTTAAAATTTTTTATTTTTTAATAAAAATTTAATGATTATTTGTGCCAAGTAATATTTGTATAATGCCAATAAAAAAATTAATTATGACATTGAAATAAGGAAACAAATACCATGTTTGGATGCAAATAATGAATCAATGCCACATTATTTTACCAATAGTTAAATCTAATTTTAATTTGTAAGTATAAATTATTGTTTTATGTAAATAATTATTAGGTTGATTTGAGGTTGATATACGACTTCTTATTTTCATAAATTTTGATATAAGATTTCATATATTTCACATACATATGAAATCATTATGAGGATTGAGTTCATGAAGATAGATGTTTTGAAAAATATTTTGGATAACTAATAAAGGTGTCAATATGATATATAAATCTGAAGCCATTTATGTGGTTTGAGAGGTAATGATGATAGTTATTTTGAAAAGTATTTTCGATAACTAATAAAATTGTCAATATAATATATAAAACCTATTGGAGTGATGATATTTCGATCGGTTACATTGTGTAACCATATAAGAGATCAGAAATATCAGTAAATCCAAATAATACTATGTCATTATAAATATTTCAACATTGCAAAATTTACTACTACTGAATTTGTCTGTCGACACAATGAATTTATAAACTTGAAATCATTTATACAATTTGAGAGGTCATGAATATGGTTATTTTGAAAAGTATTTTCAATAATCAATATAATATACAAAACCTATTGGAGTGATGATATTCAGATCTGTTACATTGTGTAACCATATAAGAAATCGGAAATATAATTAAATACAAATAATTACTGTGTCATATAACTACGTTTTGAATATAAACATATTGTGGAGCCTCATTATAAAAATTTCAATATTGCAAATTGAATGCTACCAAATTTGTCTTTCGACACAACGAATTAGCTAACATTGTGTAACCATATAAATGGTCCAAAAATAGACAAGAAATATCGACAAAACCAAATTGGATACAAGCTATGTTGCATATATACACTGTGTATATATCAAGGTGAATGCACATTGATGTTATGAAAATACCCATATTACATTACAAATCCAACAAGAAAAACATCAAGGAAAAATAGATTAAGTTACCTGAAATATGAAGGAAAAAATTACGAAGAAAACAATGATGTTTTGTCTAGAAGCAAGAAATACACATTATAAGTTATAACAAAAGGTTGTAATATCAATCATCACAAACAAACATTATAAAATAAAAACTCTTAAAAAAAAAAACAATGATTAAGTGTACTTATTATCTGTTTTGGTGTTATACTAATAAAGTATAAACTCAGTTCAAATGTATTGACTGTAGTTTGATAATAATAAACTATATATTAGTAAGCAGGTGTCGTTATCATGGTTTGAAAATTCAACAGGTAACATTCTTCTCGTCCACACTGAACATCCCAGGCAACAATGGATGGAACTTGGGCTACCACATGATGAACAAGAACAACACACCTAGGCCGAAGGAAGTTGCAACAAGCCTATCCAAATCCAAAAGTAGGAATTTCAATCTCGACTTGAAGGATTCCTTGAATGAAGTTCTTTATGTAGAAGAAACTTATTGAACTATGACTATGTCCCCTTTCCTTCTCTTCAGTCAAGCTACACTAGTTCGTTGTGCTTAGGTCCTTGTCAGGAGTTTGGTCGCCTCCCATTGTTGAAGATGTCAATCTGATAAATCCATCAGTAGCATGACTCAACAACCATCAACTATGAGCATGCCTCAAAAACCCGCCTTATTTCAGAATAACCTAGTTGTTCCTAAACCCGCTGGAGAGTGTGTTTCAGGGAAGATATTGAAGTCGTTTGTGTGTGTCTGGTTGTGGAGAGAAGGTAGGATAGTGGGAGAGCATGAGAGTATGTGAAACAACTATTTGGATAATTATTACTTTCTCGTCGGGTGCAGATGTGTAAGTTGTTATCAATGAAGTGCTTAAAGCGAGAGGAGCGCCCAATGTGTTCGATGATCACACCATTAATGGAAATCCAAGGCTACTCTTCAAGTGCCCTACCAAAGGCAAGGGGATATAAATACTTACAAACACTTGGAATGATATTGTTAGGAAATATACACGAAAATATCTTCTTTGATGTTGCAAACCATCACCTAAAAGTGGTGGAGGTGGATGCAGTGGACACAAAGCCAATGGAGATAACATCAATAATAATTGTTTTTTGTAAATCACCATCTCTTTTTCATAGTGGGGATTGCACTAGGCTCGTTCCCCACTTGTAACAATGGTTCTCGTGTATCTGCATCCATCAAGAACATAAGCTTCATTATGCCCAAGATTTCTCTTTTACAAGCCCATTTCTTTAGTATTACCAGTGTCTTCACCACTGATTTTCCTGATAGGCCTCTCGCGCCATTCAATTATATGGGCACTCCACCACAAAATCCAGTGAAATCCAAAGGAACCAGACTCACTCAGTTTTCATTCAACTCAATGGTGCAGTTAGTACTTCAAGGCACCAACGTGCTGACATTGGAGAATCATCCACTCCATCTTCATGTTTTTAGCTTCTTCATTGTTGGAAGAGGGTTTAGGAACTATGACCCTATAAAGGACCCTGCCAAATTCAATCTCTTAGATCCCCCTAAGCACAATATTTTTGGCATGCCCACCAGTGGTTGGAAAACTATCTGATTCAGAGCCGACAATCCAGGTAACCTAACCTTTAATCATTCTTGTTTCTTCTCAATGATTCTTTATTCTTCATTGAATATATAATTTAGTAGCATGAATGAATGCATTCAGGTGTTTGGTTCATGCATTGTCATCTAGAAGTGCACACAATCATTGAATAGTTTTAAAGTTCCCTTGGATTTAATTTTACTATGGCTGACTGCTCAGAGCAAAAGCATATGGTACTAAGTTCTTAATATAAGCTACCAACATCACTTCATAATTGTTTTGATAGATTTGAAACTCTGTCGTTCTTTTTTTATAGTTTTGTACAAAAGAAAGGCTTCATGTAGAGTTACAATTACAACTACTGAGGGATTCCTATAGACCACACAAGAACTATGTGGTTGAAGCTCAAACCAATCATGAGAATTGTGTATGGAGAAGTGGAGCATGGAGAGGTGGCAATGGAGCATGAATGGACTTCCCTTTATAGGAAATATGTGGCAAGGCTCCAAGCACCTTCAAACATCGACTGCAATGTGTGAAAACATCAATTGCAATGTGTGCAGCTTCAGACATTGACTGTAGTGTGTAAAATATGTGGCAGTATGGTTCTGTAATTTGATCCAGGAATTAATGACAATAATGACAAACCCAAAGTTCAACCAATGAAATATTTTTTTTTTTGTTCTTTTTAAAATTAATTTAAATATTTGACAATTATTGGAAAAAAATAGCCCTCCACCAGGGGGTATTTAGTCCCATCAATCATGTTGGAGCAATGACAAATTCAAGTTTTTCAGTTTATAAAATATAAGAATATGGAAAAAAGGGTAAACAAACCAAATTAATAATCAATTACATAAAACATTCGGAAATTGAAAAGTTTTCATACCAAAATGCACCAAGTAATAGGCGATACCACCAGGCGAAAGCTAGAGTCCCTGCCTAGAGGAAGGGACTAATAAACATGAGTGGAGCATAGCGCATTTTAGCGCCGTCACTTAAATTCAAAAGCATGCTACTCTAAATATATAGAATTTGAAGGGAACATTTTGCATGAACCATCCAATACATAAATTTTCAAAACATAAGAGATGGCAATCCATCCTATTTGGAAATCCAATGATAATAACTCAAAATATCACTCTAGAACCAACAAAATGACATTAAGCTTTTAATCATGTCAGTGGTATTCATAATCATTGTTAGTGCCTCGTGAGACAAATACTTTATACTTGTAGAAAGGTAAGGGTCCACCAATGTGGGACATGATAATAGAAAAAATAAAATAAAAATGAACATGTGGTCTAAGATCATGATAACATGAATATCATTTTTTTATATTTTATTATTTTTGTTGAAAATATTATTAGGCATACATGAAAGGCTAGAAAGAGAGAAATGGAAATGGGTGAAGAATAATAACAAACATGGTCCTATTGTATGATACACTCTACTAACATGTGACTGAAACAAAATGTTAACAATTAATCATAAAATAGATACTTGAGATCAATGGGTGGAGTCGAGATGATGCACACATGGTATGGGCATACTATCAACATCATCCATATGACATTCCGACTTTTCAAGACTATGCTATTTACTCATGATGTAATGTACAATAGAAGAAACATAGCTAACAATTGCAATAGATTACATGGGCGCATTACAACAAATAATATTGAAGATACATGTGCATTATCTATGAACATTTGGATTCCTCAGATGGGGTGCTAGGGAAGCGAGAGGCTCGGCCTGGAGAACCATGCGAACACATGTATTGATTGCAGACCAGACATTAAGTGGCTCTGAGGGTTGGCATGTCAATTCACATGAACTCAATGAATGGGTAGGACACAGAGGAGTGTGTGGGATTTATTGTTAATTAAGGCTTGTATAGACAACTTTACTCCTAGCTCCATTGTCTCATCATGACTCCAATCTATTTCAAAATACATCACTCCTTCAAGTGAGATGTCCAAGCCATTGTTTAGTATTATGGCTCTGAGTGGAGAACTTGTATCACCAACATAATTTGTATTTGTGGAGTTGTTGAGACCCCAAGGCTTCTTAGTATCATAAAGGTGGAGACCTCACCTCCCTACCAGAGAGGATTTTCTTTGAATCTCTGTGTGACCTCATACTTGCTCTAGCCTTTATCCATTATTTAGATGGAGTATGCAATATCATCTATCGCTATGTCGCCCAACCGTGGTTACAATCATGGTTATAATTGAGGTAGAAGGACCCTCCTCGACCCCTCCACATCTCGCAATTCCATTCTAGAACCAAACAATTTGGAGGTGCAACTTGAAGTTAGAGCTATTGCATAGGAATACTGACAAAAAATCCCTCATCAAATCTAGGAGGAGATAGAAAATGCCGAGAAATAAATCTGCTTGGAGAGAGGCAACATCCATGAGTGGGAAATATATGTTGAAATAGGAGAATGGGTACCTGATATGGGAAGCTCTAGGGTGAGGGATACCAAATACTGGAGAACGATGGAACTATATTGGCACATTAAAACCTCTGTGGGAAAGGTTCTACAAGATAAAGTTGAAGACCATGATATCCTCATCAAACAAGTCGAGGTGAAGCAATAACTTCAGGAAATCGATGTTGGCCTCTTAGCATGCACCCAACAGAATGATGCTCTGGTTAAAGGTGACCCCATGCTCCATCATCAGGAGTACTCGACAAGGGTAGGTGGCCTCTCTCCAGATTAATTACCAATATGCTTAGAATTTTAACTATCTTTAGTAGTTTCTATAGGATATCTATGGATAAATGTATGAAGGTAATTAGACACCTAGTATGCTTTTACATCTTTTTAAGTTTGTCTCTAATTTAAAACTTGTGTCGGACTTTATGGAAAGAAAGCCTCTTGCACTGTTGTTGGTATGTTATCCCTAATGGCACGCCAACAACACAGTGGGTTTTGTGTAAATTTTCCTCACTATAATAATATAAGTTGACCTATTTACTGATAAAAAATAATCTATGAACATTTGGATGGGAATTAAATACCAATGACCGATAAATTACAAGACAAATATTGAGCACTCTACTAAACTATACAAAACAATGACACTACAAACAATAAATTGAAGAACAATAACAACCACATAATATGTGATAGTTAAAACAATAGGGTATTCATCATTCCCTATAATTAATTGCAAACCCTAATTGTAAGGGAGGGATGAAATACCAGGAAACGAAGAGACTTGCAAGCCTACCTTGTTGTGTTGGACACCTTGATCAACATCTACATAGGTACATAAACTGCCATCAAACCTCAAGACCACCATAACTTCCACGTTCTTTGTTGTCATAGAGCATGTTGGGAGTGGGAGAATGAATGAGAAAATGAGTGCATAATTAAATGAAGGAAAACTTAATATGGTAGAGAGAGAAATAACTCGAAAATTAGGTTCAATTGAATGGTGTTGATTAAGGCATGGAAATATCTCAAAAAGGTTTGAAGATCGTCTTGTAATGGCTTCTTTGACAAGATTTATACATTAAAGCATATCAATCAAAGACCCCTAAAGACCCCTCCCATTGCATGACATTGCTCGAGAAAATTAATAATTGAATTAAATATCTGTAAAAAGTGCTAAAACGTAAATCTTGCACTAAGGCAATGTGATCCTTTTTGGTCTTCCAAACCTAACTCCTTACTACTACTACATTATCATGAAAAACACCTTCATGTACATGACAATGATGACTTCCATGTATGTAGATCATTAGAAGTTGGCAAAGTAAGGAGAATCATGTTGTCACATAAATATTTTTTTTACTATATCATATTTACTTAAGAAAATTCAATGCTCATTATTTATACAAGCCTATCAAAATTATGTTTATAAAGTTTTTAAATGTAATTTTCTACATTCCACATTCAATTCAAATTGTCAAAATTGTCTTAAAAGCAAAAAAAATGTCCCACAAGACATTGAATTCTAGGGTTGCCTCTAACCATTACCTTCTTCACTTGTATGGTAATTGCATTTATCAATATTGATTTTTTTCTACATCTATGCCTATAGGAAATGTTCATCATAGCTTCTAGCTCCTTTTTTTTACACAATTTGTTTCAAAAAAAATTCACTTTCTCATTTAATTTGTCTATTTAGTTGTCACTCTGGATATTGCCACTCGAGGATTTTATTTCCTTGCTCAAGTTGATTTCATAGTTATTGTTCTTTTCTTATTGCACCATATCTCATCTTTTCCTTATTGATCACACTTAATGGTTACTTGTAGCTCCTTAAATTCCTTGTTTGGAAATTTGGCTTACTAATAACAAAAGTATTCCTTCAAAATAATAATGCCCCATTTTTAAGTCAACTCATTTAGGGAATTATGGATTCTTGTTACCCACAAAATATGTGGGTACCTTTCAAAACCTCTAGTGAGACAAAGTATGGTTTGTAATGTACATTTCCCTTGTTTTTGCGGTGAGTATGCTTCTGAAAAATCTTTCCATCCTTGTCCTATGATAGTTCTGGTCAAGGATATTAAGAATTAGTCACCCTTTATCATCCATCTCATTACCTGATAGTTCTGGTCAAGGATATTAAGAGTTAGTCACCCTTTATCATCCATCTCATTACCTTTGTAAATGTTGCATAAGGTTCACTACTACAATACAAGTTTGGGCCATCCTTTTTTTTCACTTTGTGACTCTTATTTTTTCATGATCTTTCAAGATCCAAAGAGGATGTTTTAGGTGTTGTCATTTTTTTACATGGACCTTGCATGCTTTTTTTTCTATTAAATTGTGTCCATTATGTCTATTTGTATTAGTTTGTGTTGATCATACATCCTTTCGGTTGTATGTGTCTCTCTCTTGTTTCCATCTTGTAATTCCTTGTTTGCATCTCATTATATCACAACATATCCAATTTGCATCATCTTGCATCTTGATTTCTGTCTTCTTTCTTCACATTGCATCCTTCATAGTATGTCAAAAGTATAATTTTTGCATATGTTTTTGCATCTTAGATAGCCCTTATTGTCTCTTTTTGTGTTGGTTTTGCATCTCCTTGCATCCTTTTTCATGACATCTTGCATCCTTTTTCTTTCTTTTTATTGCATCCTTATTGTGTTGAGTGTGTAATATTTGCATCCATTGTTGTATCTCAAGGAGCTATTTTGAGTTTTATTGTGTTAGTTTTGCACCTTCTTGTATCCTTGTTTGTGTTTATCATTGACATTTGTGTTTCCTTTCGTACTTCTTTATGTCTC
>ML791976.1:243309-254845 GCA_009831015.1 Picea engelmannii | reverse complement strand
TATATATATATATATATATATATATATATATATATATATATATATTAAAAAAATATTAAAATTCACCATAAACATTTGTAGTTGCTTCAAGCTTGTAAGCATAACAAGCTATACTAAATAATATTATGCACAACCCTTACATTTGCCAATACTGAAAAAGCTAGAGCAATTTAAAAAAGAGCCGAGTGACATTTCATTATTGGCTGCTAGACAAGAACAAAAGGTAGTTTAGCTTTAGGAAACTTAAGTGAGAAATGTCTCTATAGCAGATTTTCTTACTCGTATTTCTTGTTAATGACAATTATGTTAAAACATAAAAGGCATTCCCTTATCAATAGGTTTTGCAGATTTTTATGGTTGTGTTGAAAACCATTATAAAACACTTTGGTTCTGGAAAGAGATTAGATTCATATTTCAGATTAAGAAGGTGATTGAATAGGAATTTATTCAAACATTTAGTACCCAATCGAAGTCACTACTATTTGATTGTTTTCACAATGTTCGAGGTTGGAATGGTGGAACCACTATAATTGAATGACTCTCGGAAACCCATGTAGAATATGTAAAAGCTAAGATGACCAGAAAAATGAGAAGAACAAGAGTAGTAACCATAAGGATCAACCATTTGAAATGTTGCATTTCTTGTTTTTTTGACATGAAAACTTTGCTTCTTGTAACGTTGTTGCTAAAAATACAATATTTAAATCACCAAAAACCCAAATCAAAACCCATCATACAAAACCCATGTTTTGAGTTACAACTTTTACAACAGATTTAGATTCAATGCAATACAAAAATAATGGATGGGAAAAATGATCTTAATGTCCAATCATCAATTTCCATGATTTTCAAGACTAAAGATATATGCCCGGAATATCCCCCAAATCTGCCCAAAAAAATCCCTAAAATTTGTCTAGAACATCCTCAAAATCTGTCAGGAACGTCCCTGAAATCTGCCTGGAACGTCTTCGAGATGGCCAACAAGTCCTCGAGTCCTCAATGGAGTCCCCAACAATTTGGGTAAGTTTCCTAAGGGTCCTCAAGTCCCCGAAACGCGGGAACGACGGGTACACGTGTTTTTTTGGTGGGGACGGGTCCCCGTGCAACATAGATTTTATTTTATTTTATTTATTTTAAAATTTGCTTTTAAAATAAAATTATTATTAGTTTTTTATTTATGTTTTAAAAATTGTTTTTAAAACGTTGTTTAGCTTTCTATTTATCTTTTTTTTTGTAAGTGAGTTGAGATTCTATATTACTGAGTAAAATATTGTACAAAAAAGGGCTGAGGGGTGTCCCCTGATCTGCCAAAAGGAAACCAAACCAGGGGTCCCCAAGCTGTGCTATCTACATTAGCGAAAGGATGGCTGGGCTGCCACTCAGGGAAACTGACCCAGTCTCCATAAGTTCGTTTGAAAAAAGAAAAAAACTATACCATCAGAAATACATAAAAGCGAGAGCATATAACATGAGTTATTCCTATACTAATAAACAAAAAGAACTTGAGTTGATGTTGCGCTAGTCCACGCAGTTTGGATGGATTTCATTTCCTTCCTTCCTTACCTCGTTTTCCTTTTTCTGCTCCACGGTGCGCGTCCTTCTGTTGCTGGTTGGTGTTCCGCGTCGGTCTGCTGGAGTGATGTCCATGTGATGGACATAACGAAGGTAGAGTTGGAATTGACCAGCCAATCGACCTATTTTTTCGCCTTGGTTCCTCTGGTCCTCTGCTATGCCTCTTGCGCTGGCCTCCAAGTCATTGAGGCAGCTCAGGATTTCTATGATTTCCTTCTTGCGGCCTCGGTTTTCCACCCTATTGGTCTCGTTCTTTTCTTCTCTCAACTTGCATATTAGCATTTTTGTATGCCAGGGTTCCTCCACCGTTTTGTGGTAGAGGGTTTTCCTGGGTTGTGTGGCCCTTGGGTCCCTTAACCTGTCTGCTTCTTGGATAAGTTCTGCCTAGGATTTTCCCTGGCGCTTGGTGTTGACTTCCCGCTCCCATTTGTCGATGACTGCTTTACCCTTTGTATCTACCTGCTCGAGGAAGGTGCCTTTGGCCTCTCTAGCCGCGTGTTCCATCCTAGTGATCTTCCGGGCGCTTATTGGGAGTTCCTCCCCCTGGGGCCCCCTCTTACTCTGGGTGTTCTTCGTTCTTACCATCTTTTATTGTAAGTCCTGGCTTCTGTCGTGATTTCTTTCTATGCTACTACTCTCCCCTTCCTGGTCTCTGGAATTGTTTCTAGTTGGTCTGTCGCCATCCCTAATGCTTCTTCTTTTATAGAATTTTTCTGGAAGTGGTCTTCTCCAGGTAATCATTTGTCTCCCGTAAAGGCGTATCTT
Source organism: Picea engelmannii (assembly GCA_009831015.1). Lineage (NCBI taxonomy): Eukaryota > Viridiplantae > Streptophyta > Pinopsida > Pinales > Pinaceae > Picea > Picea engelmannii. Next base: position 252,508 of record ML791976.1, on the reverse strand, counting down.
TCGGTCTTTTATCTCTGTTTCTGAGTGTGTGCGATTGGGAGCTCTGTCGTCGTTCCAGCGTCGATCTTTTGCCTTACACGTTGTTCTCCAATCATTTCCTCCCTCGGGACCTGTGTGTGGATGAGGTGTACCCATACCTACTCTCAGGCTATCCCTTTGGTCTTCGTCCTTCGCCAGCTACAACTTACCCTTTCCATTCTCCCACGGCCAACCCCTGTACTTCCTTCTATTGATAGGACCTTGGTTTCGTACCCCTTCTTGTGGTGTGACTGTGATCTGCATTGTAACTCGTGTTTGAAAGGTGGCCTAACGGATTCGGCCTAGATCCTACTTGCCCTTCGTTTAATTCTGTGTCTCCAGCCTCGATGTGGTCGCCCGTACTTCGACTGTCGTCATAGTCCTTTGTCACTAGTTGGGTACAGTCTGTCCGAAATTGTCCACTTGGGATGTTAATCCATGTGGCATCCAATTCTGATCCTTCCTTGTCGACCCATTCGTTAGCAATTCTATCCACGAATCCATTTGCTGACCTGCGGACCCAGTGCAACTCCACTGTGATCCCTGTCTGCAAATGCTCCTGAATCTTCTGTAGATAGTACGCCAAGCGCCAGTGCCTCTGTATTTTTCCCACTTTGGTGTCATTTTGGAGTTTCCTTACTGTGTTGATGACTAGCATGGAGTCACCTTCCACTATTACGTTTTCCATTCCTTCCCTGTGTAGTATCTCCAGGCCTGTCTCCAATGCTCCAAATTCTGCAGTGTTGCATGTTGAGTTCCCCAAACTTCCTGTGTACAGTCAGATAATTCTTCCTTGACTGCCCCTGATTACTCCCCCCATACCGGTCCGTCCTGGGTTACCCTTCAACGCCCCGTCGAAATTTATCTTGAGGGAGCCCTCTGGTGGCGGTTTCCAATTGCGCTCGCCTAAAATTAGTTGTGGCACCCGTCTCACCTAATTGGGTTGTGTCTTTCTTTCACTTGGAAAGCCTATAGAATTATGAGATCCCGATCAGTGAGTTGCACTCCTCCTGTTCGAAGGTTGCGGCTCTGTACTGTTTCCCTTGTCATGACTATTACTGTTTCCTTGATCTTTCCAACCGTCCAGCTTTGGTTCCTGAAGATGCGTCGGTTCCTTTCCTTCCAAATTGCCCAAATGATCATGTCGAGGGTGAGGGTCCAACAAAGATTCACCTCTTCGTTGTCGTTGTAGTTTTCATCCTAAGTGTTTATAGTTGCGGAAATATTTCCTCTGATCCTATTAGACTAACGAAAAATGCCTACCGCCCAGTCCCATAATTCTGTTGTGTAAGGACATTCATCCAAGAGATGGTTCGTTGTTTCCTCCTTTTCTTCACATAGGTGGCAGCTTGAAGGGCCTATGAAACCTCTCTTCTTTAGGTTCTCCCAAGTTAGGATTCGGTTGCGTAGTATTAGCCACTGGAATATTTTTATTTTTGGCCATTGGGAGCTATTCCAGAGCTTGTCCCAATGATACGCCACAACTTCTTGGTCCTGGTTTGTTATGTAGTGGCGTACTTCTTTAATATTGAATTCCCCTCCTGCTTTGTGCCCCCATCTCAGCTGGTCATTTCCATCTGTGACTGCAATTTTCCTTCTCCCCAATTCCTCCTCCACTTCTTTAATTGTTGTTGTGGTCTGGTCTCTAGTCTGTGGGGTGAGAGTGTTCTGGATTCTCCATTTGTTGTGCTCTGCTTCTTGTTTCCAGTAATGGTAAACTCGGGTTTTTCCTTGCGCCATCATCTCCTGTTGGAGTTCCTCCCGGCCAAGTTGTTCCATTTAGGTTTCCTGTTGCCAGGCATCCTCCCAAAATCTGGTGGTTCTACCATTCCTTATTTCCCAAAAGCTGCGTGTCTGGATCCAGGCCTTGTTGCGCCAGGCTAAGTTCCAAATGGTTGAACCCTCCTTGGTGCCTCTGAAGCATATTTTGTCTTGGTTACTAATATCCAGGGTGTACTTTTCCTTCCATAGGTTAACCCATGGCGTGGTCGTTTCTTTGACCCATCTCCACCAAAGCTTCGCCCCATAGGCGTCGTTGGTTACTTGCGGGTCATGTAGCCCAAGGCATCCCTTGCTCTTTGGCTTACACACCTTCTCCCAAGCCACTAGTGCCCATTTTTTCCTTGTTTCCGCTTCGCACCACAGGAATTCCCTTTGTATGGTTCTTATTTTTTGTAGAATTCCCTTGGGGACCGGGAAAACTGACATCATAAATGTTGGGATAGCTTGCAGAACCGACTTGTTTAGGATAAGTCTTCCTGCCAGGTTGAGGGATATGAAAGTCCAATTGTTTACCCGATCTTGAAGCTTGTTGACTATTCCTTCCCACGTTGACATCTTGTAGGCTTTGTCTGTCAGGGGGATGCCTAAGTACTTGGTTGGGATGCTTTTGTGTTCAAAGCCCAGGATGTTGGCTAAATTCCTTTAGATAGTTGTGTTGGTGTTAAAGAAGAAGATCGTTGATTTGGACTGGTTTATCTCAGCCCCCGAGGCTTCCCCAAACTCATCTAAGATTCTTTTGTAGGCTTCTGCGTCCTTGACTGTGGGCATGCCATGAAGTAAGGTATCATCCACAAAATGTTGGTGTGTGCAAGTTGGACAATTCTCATAAGGTTTGATACCTTTTATTTCCCCTGTTGCGGTTGCGCTTTTTATGCTTCGATCGAGTCCTTCCACAATTAAGATGAATAAGAAGGGGGACAACAGGTCTCCCTGTCTGATGCCTCTCGTGGGCCAGTATGGTTTGGCAGGGGCTTTGTTTACTAGTAGTGAGAAGCTTGTTGTGGATACTAGGTTGGTTATCCATTGGATCCAATGTTGGGTGAAGCCGAAGGCTTCTAGGGTTCTGACCATATAGTGCAAGCTGATTTTGTCATAGGCTTTCGCTAGGTCCAATTGTATTATCATTCCCCCTCTTTTCTAAAGCTTCAGGGTGTGGATCAATTCATGGGCTTGAATATTATTGTCCATTATTTTCCTTCCTTCTACGAACCTCGTTTGTGACACCAGTGTGGGTAGTAGTGGTTTCAGTATGTTGGATATAACCTTGGAAATTATCTTATAAACCACATTGCACAACGCTATTAGTCTGTAACGATCGAGAGTTTTGGCTTCATTTTCTTTGTGGATGAGTGTTATCAAAGTAACATTTAGTGTTTTTAGGATGGAGACTGACCTTCTAGAGTCTTCTACTACCTTGTAGACATCATGTTTGACGACTTCCTAGCAGGCTTTGAAAAAATCCGTTGTGAACCCATCTGGGCCTGGAGCTTTTCCATTGGGCATTTCCTGGAGTGCTTGGTCTATTTCTTCCTCCGCAATGGGCTTGATCAAGTTTTTGTTTTGTTCTTATGTTACCAGGCGAGGGATGTGTTGGGTCACCTTTTGTATGGCCTTCGTTCTATCTTGATTAGGTTCCTGGGCGATCTTGTGGAAGTGGTTTACCAGAGTTGTTTCAATGTCCTTATGGGACTCTCTTTCTATTCCATTCGGGTCCCTTATCTTCAAGATTTTGTTATGGGCTCTTCTGGCCATGGTTGTTTTGTGAAAGAACTTGGTGTTCCTTTCCCCTTCCTTTAGCCATCTAATCTGGGACTTTTGTCTCCATAGAGTTTCTTCCTATTGGCACCTTTCATCCCATTCCTGGGTCATCTGGATCTCCTCCTTTTTCTTTTTCTCATTGTAGCCCTCCAAAATGCAGGTTTCCTGGAGTTTTTTCATTTTTTCTTCTATGTTTTTCTTCGCTTGGTTTATATTCCCAAAGGTGTCCTTGTTCCACTCCTTGAGCCTATATTTAATATATTTTAGTTTCTTGTAGAGTTTGAACATGCTTGTCCCTTTGTGGTGAACCAACCTGGTTCACTATGTAAACATCCAATATAAATAGGACAGTACGCAATAATCCATTAAGGATAGTAAATATATTTAATAATAAATGTATAAGAATGAAATAAGATATGATGTTTACAAATGAGGAATGAGGGATTGTATATATATCCCGCACAGGGGTGCCCTTTCATAAGATACATGACCTTTCATATTTCATGTCTCTTCATAATTAATTATTACTTATTATTTATTTATATTTACATATTACATATATTTATGTTTGTTACATTGCCTTCCCCTTAGAAATGCTTTGTCCTCGAAGCATGTTTATGGAGAGGCTTACTTCTTCGATCTGGCTTGCAATGTCTTCGCATGACTCTATGTTTTTGGTGTTGTTAAGATTGATGATACAAGATGATATGAGTGATGAAGAGTTAAGCAGAACTGTCGAGTTGTGAAAGAGTCTGCCCACCCTAGTTCGATCTTCTACGAAACTGGGTGTTTATAGGGTTCTCATTTTGGATAATATTGATATTCTAATTGGTTAATATATCTACTCTTATGATTTGAATGTCGAGAGGGAGTTCTCATAACATGATTTTCCCTTATCATACTTGTGGCATTTTCTTCTTTTGACTTTGATATATGATTTTCTTCATGCAAAGATGTTGCCTTGATAATGGCTGAATTTTGATTAGTAATTTTATTTGGATCTTCCGTCGTTTGTACTCCAGCATCTTTATATGTTTTTTCTTCAACTAGATTGGCATCTTCTTGAGCTTTAATGTCTGGATTTTCAAGTTTCTCTTCTTTTAATTTTCTGATTTGTTCTAGTAGCTTGTGATTGAGGCTTTTTGAACAAGAATTTTCTTCATTTTTTTCTAATAGGTTCTTCTCGCGTTCTTGATTCTCTTGTTCCAACTTCTGAACACATTGTTTTCGAACCTTTGATTTCTTGATTTGTGTAAGTAGTTTTTTACTGTGTTCTTTTAAACAAGAAATTTCGTCGCTTTTATCCTTGATAACTTCGTCAAATTATTTTTGCATTCTTTGCATTGCCTTTTTATTTTCTTGAAGTATCACTTCTAAGATACCGTTAAAGTCTTCTGGTGTTACGGAATCTGGCTCCGATGTGGTGTCTTGTAATGTTATCATTTTCTCCTTATAGGGGAATGTCACAAACTTTTTCTCGATGTTTAGTATGAAGGTACCTAGACTTTTAAACCAGGGTAATTTGATGATGATGTCAACTTCTTCTTGATACATAGTTGTAACATAGAATTGAGATATATACTCATATTCATCAATTGTCACTTGTAACTCCTTAATTCGAAAATAATCTTCCTTTCTAATTATATTCGTCTCTGGAATTAATAATTGATTTTCCAAATCAATATTCATATAATTTGCATTATAGTCCAAGCTAATAATAATGTTTACCTCTCTTCCTTGAATATTTACTTTTAATGTCGAAAACCTGCAACATACGGTTGGACAACCTTGATAAGTAAATCTTCCTTTAGTCATTTTAGAATTGTCCATTGGGTTTTTTTTTTATAAATTGAATTGGACTTGATTTTTTTATTTTATTTTTGGTTGGTTATCTTCTACCTTTTTATGTTATCCTTTAATATAAAGTTAAATATTAAAGTTAAAGTTTTTTAATAACTTATATGATTAACCTTTTCAAAAAAATTAATGATTTATAATTTTTTTTTTTTTAAAGTGGGCTTTATGAAATCGTATGACCGTATGTTGGATTTTTAATAATTGGTGGGGACAGGGGGGACAAGCCGGCCGACAGAAGATGGTGACGGGGAATGCAGTCGAGGTGCTGATGGGGAAAGATATACGGGAGAGTTAGGAGGCGGGGTTGGGGTTGTTGGGAGCGGGGATAGCTCGGGCTACGTGGTCGGGGGTTACGGGAATAGCTGCGGGAGAGTGGTGGTTGCGGTATGTGTGGGGGCTATCGCAGGAGTTAGGAGGTGGGTTCGGGGTTGCGTGGGAGCAAGGATAGCTCAGGGCTACGGGGTCAGGGGTTACGGGAATAGTTACGGGGAATGGAATGTAGGGATGTGTGGATTGTAAAGGAGGGAAAGGATACGTGAATTAGGGAAGGGGGTACGGGTTAGGAACAAGAGGGACGGGATTACGAGAGCAAGTTACAGTGGTTTTTTTTTGTTTTTTTTTAAGGATAGTAAATATATTTAATAATAAATGTATAAGAATGAAATAAGATATGATTTTTACAAATGAGGAATGAGGGCTTGTATATATATCCCGCACAGAGGTGCCCTTTCATAATAGACATGGTCTTTCATATGTCATGTCTCTTCATAATTAATTATTACTTATTAGTTATTTATATTTACATATTATATATATTTATGTTTGTTACACCACTGTTAAGTGAACCAACCTGGTTCACTATGTAAACATCCAATATAAATATGACAGTACACAATAATCCATTAAGGATAGTAAATATATTTAATAATAAATGTATAAGAATGAAATAAGATATGATGTTTACAAATGAGGAATGAGGGCTTGTATATATATCCCGCACAGGGGTGCCCTTTCATAAGAGACATGACCTTTCATATGTCATGTCTCTTCATAATTAATTATTACTTATTAATTATTTATATTTACATATTATATATATTTATGTTTGTTACACCCTTGCTCTGGTTTCTCTTCACTTCACTACTGCTTGATATTTTCCTTGAAAGTCGGGTGTTCCATCCAAAATTTCTCGAATCTAAAGGGTCTGTTCTTTGGTGTGGTCTCAAAGCTTGCTTCTAGTTGCATTGGCCAATGATCATATCCCCCCCATGGAAGGATGTTGCAGTCTAAGGTTAGCCCCTGCATAATGACTGACTCTGACACTAGGAATCTGTCGAGTCTTGTTGCTACCTGATATTCGCTCATTCGCTTATTATTCCAGGTGAAATGACCATTTTTGGTTTTCATATCTACCATTTCCACTGTGTCTATGAATTTTGAGAATTCCTCCGCATCTCTATCCAATCTTCTTGTCCCTCCTTTTTTCTCCTCGAGTGACGTGATGATGTTGAAATCCCCAGCTAGGATCCAATGGAGGTTGTTGGATCGGTTTTTGAGGTCTGCTAGATCACTTAACATTCCTCTCCTATCCTCTGTCACCTGGGGTCCATACACATTAGTGCATAAAATCTCCTCTCTGTTCCCAATGATTTGCATGCGGAGCATAATGGTATGCCTTGTCGCTTCAGTTGTTATTAGGCTTAGTGCTTGTGGGTTCCACAAGGTGAGGATGCCTCCTTCCATTTGGTGGCCTCCAATGGCCACCATCTTGTACTTGTGCCAATGTTGTTGACTAATTGTTTCCATTCTTTCGGTATTACACTTGGTCTCTTGGATAAAATAGACATATGGTTGTTCCTGTTTTAGTTTGTTCCTAAGGATTCGTTGTTTTCTTGGGATATTTAGGCCTCTTATATTCCATGTTATAACCTTCATTTAAACATGTGGGGGCGAGTCGGGGAAGAGTTTTTTTATCTTACCCGATTTTATTAGTAGCACTCCAAGCTCCTACAGGGCTACACTGTTGGATTTCCTGCCTTTTTTCCTCCGCGTCTGTTTGGGTGAGAGTTGTGGTTGTACCTCGCCGACTTTGACTCCTAGGTGTCCAATCTCCCTGTGTGCTCACTTTTGGCCTCTAGCTTTGGCTTCCTCCCTTAGGAGGAATATGTACTCCCTATCTTTTCCATTGTCCACTCCCTGTCTTTTCCATTGCTCCAGTATGTTCGTGAGGTCTATCCCTTCCCTTTCCACCAGGTCTCTGAGTTCCGGATATTCTATGCCTACTTTGCTCGGTGTCATTTCCACCTCTCCCTCTGCGTCTTGCATGGGGGTCTTTTCGTCTATGATTTCTCCTTCCATCAGAGTTGCGCAACTTCCTTGTTCCTTCTGGTTGTTAGGTCGGTCAGTGGGCTCGTTTGGTGTTTGTTCTCGAAGTTCCTGAGTTGTTACCATATCCTTCTTGGCCTCTGCCCCTTGATTGGTTTTATCCCTTCCTTCCGGACTCAATCAGACTTCTAGGTTATTTCCTACCTGGGCTTTGCTCTGCCTTTTGTTGGCTCTACTTCTGGGGTTTGGTTTAACAAATCCATACTCATCCTGTTGTGGTTTGGAATTTTCCGTTTCTTGCTTTTTATTAAAAGGGCATTCCCTGACCAGGTGGCCATGTTTGTGGCATCTTCTGCATTAGAAGGGGATTTGTTCATAATTGATGTTTTGGATCCATTCCTCGTCCCTGAATTCGAGGCATATTGCTTTTGGGAGTGCTCCCGACACGTCCATCTCTATGCATATTCTTGCGTAGGATGTGTATCTCCTTTTCAGGGTTTCTTCTGCGGTCTTTATATATTTCCCCAGTTTATTCCCTATCGCTTCGAAAGTGGAGGGTAACCAGTAGTCTAAGGGTAAGGAGTAGAGTCTCAGCCAGATCAGTACCCTTTTTAATGTCTCTTTTTCTGGGGAGAAATTCTCCTTCCATGGCTACATGTACAGTGTTACTGATGCATGGAAGTATGGCCCTCCTTCAAATACTTTGTGTCTATCCTCCAGGTTTATGAATACTGCCGTGAAGAAACCCTTTGAGCCCAGATGGAGCTCCACTTCTCCATTTGGCTTCCAATGATATTTGATCCAATTGCACAACGCTTTTTCTGTGGGCCATAATCCCATATATTTGCAGATTAGCGCATGCGCCTTCATCTGATCTCTATAGAGTTGCGTCTGTGGATCCTCCAATACCACCTTGGGTATCAGTGTTGCTTTGGGTTTGCATGGGTTACGCCCTTCAGTCTGGTTGGTCTTCGTTGTGTCTTGTGACTTGTTCTGAGTTTCTCTTGCTTCCTCTTCCCTGCATTCACTTTTCCCCTTGTTTCTTTCCTAACCTATTCCAGGGTATGATCCCGAGGTGTCTGTCATTGGTGCCTTGAATACTCCGCCCCTTGGCCCTTTCCCTCTGTCTACCATTATCTGTTTGTATGAGGGGGTAACCTTACCCCCTCCTCTGGTGCTCATGATGCCCTCTGCAATGGTCGTGACTGTCCAAACCCTAGCTTACAGTTTCTCCGAGAAAAGCGGTATGTTTCTCCTAGCTTCAATTTCATATTTAGCTTTCTATTTATCATTCTAAAGTTTGTTTAGGTTTTTATTTTATGTTTGTTTTAAATTGTTTTTTTAATATTGTTTTTAAGTTTTTCTATTTAAGTTTGTTTTTTAATTTCAAAGTTTAAATTTAGTGTTTTTTCTAATTGTGTGTTTTTAATTTTAAATTTAGGTTTTTTCATTTTATTTT
>ML791976.1:209860-242160 GCA_009831015.1 Picea engelmannii | reverse complement strand
TAGATTGAAGATGTCTCGACTACCAAACAGAATAGCAGTTAGTAACCCCAAGGGACTCGACTAGATTTGAACCTATGACTTATGGACTCCTCATTAGCAACATGCCTTGGGAAAATCATTCAATCGAGTTAAACCATGAGAGAGAGAGAGAGAGAGAGAGAGAGAGAGAGAACTTCATGGAATCCCCCTCTCTTCTCTTGGATATCTAGATTGAAGATGTCTCGACTACCAAACAGAATAGCAGTTAGTAACCCCAAGGGACTCGACTAGATTTGAACCTATGACTTATGGACTCCTCATTAGCAACATGCCTTGGGAAAATCATTCAATCGAGTTAAACCATGGAGCTAAAATTTCATATATATATATGAAAACCTCACAAGGAAACTCAAGGGATGCTTCCCCATATTTGTGGATGGTAGGCTCTTTAAGATTGAACACTAAATTAGAATACGCAAAGCATGCCTCTTTGTCTAGAGATTCTACCACATCACACTAGAAATACCTTAACTTATCTCCAACCATCTCTAGTATATTTGGGTTGCACATATGAAGCAATATCCCTATGACAAGAACTTGGAGAAGACGTTGAGCCATTTCATCCCTTCTTCCATCAAAACAGTTGTACCATGGCTTCAGAAACAATGTTGACAACTCAAAACATCATGATCCTCCATTAAGAACAACCTCTTTATCTACCGTGTTATCAAAAAGTAAAGTGAAAAAAACTCACCAAAAAGGAGGGATATGAACCTTATCCTTGCAACTAAATCTCATGATGTTGTGATCCACTCCACCATCTTCAATATGTGTAGTTTTGGACAACAAAATTAAACAATGATATCTCTCTTTGTTAATGCCCTCATTAAACATGTTGATTGAATGTGATGCTTCCTCCTTGTAGTTTCCCTAGCTCCAAGTCTAGTGTGTTTTTCCCTTCATCCTCCTATGCGTGAGTGTGTCATGTTCTAGTTGTAATAAGCAATCTACTACTACCTAAGCGAAATGCAAAGCTTATATACAATAGTTCTTGAACATCAATAAGGATAACAAATGAAAAACCAAGTGATACTAACAGTGAAATCTAGTGGAGGATGGACAACTCAATCAATCATCATCAATAACAACTATGGCTATCAAATGGAAATGCAAATTCAGATCCATCATCATCATTGTCATTAGAAAGGTCAGCATCTTCTTCTTCTCGGGTTCTATGCAATTTTGTGAGATCGCAATAAAAAGACAATTCAATAATGAATGATTTTTCAAACTTAAAGTAATGCAAGTCATACAAGTAAAAGAAATTAAGATAATTTAATAACTTATTGTTGATGTAGGATTTAAATATTCCACCATATTTTTCACACTTTCAAAAATGCAAGTCAGATAAGTAAAAGAAATTAAGATAATTTAATAACTTATTGTTGATGTAGGATTTAAATATTCCACCATGTTTGTGTAGTTATGCTCAGGGCCATAATTAACTTCTTGTGTAGTTGGCTCACGACCATACTCGTCCCATTATATTTCGATAAGATAAAACTGTTGATATTTTGATGTAACTACGGAAGATATTCTTTTGTATTTGTATTGGTCAAACCTCAAGAAGGTTATTGTAATCTTATTGTATAAATTGGCTCAAAAGAAATTATTATTTTATTTCTATCCTTATTGTAAAAGTCAAAACATCCACTCTTTGGGTTGCATCTTTTCGAGAGTCAATTATGTGTATAAATAAAGGTCAAGTTCCTCTCATTTGTACACACACACAACTCGCCTTCTCTTATGTATTTGAAGCATAGCAAGGAAGGTCTAGCATAAGAGGTCTTGGCTTCTTAGTCTTGGGAATCTTGGTCTTGGTCTATTTGTGGAGAGCTATAAAGTGACATTGTACTCGTTGAATGAATCTATACTAAAGAATTGGTTGTTGGGTTTTCTCCCCCACAAGGGTTTCCCAGGATATAGCTTGTGTTCTGTGATTGTTTATCTTTCAATGATCCTATTACATGATAATGTTAATGAATGTTAAAGAAGATAATTGTTACTTCTAAAACTCTAACATGGTATCAAATCAGGCCTGAATAGAAGACAGTTCACAGATCTAGAATACAAAAGGAGTCATTTTTCTTGATAGGAGTGATTGTCGGACAAGACAATACCACCAACAAGTGAGCCCTAGTGGAGTGTATCTTTTCCCTAGATCAGATCTTCAGAATCCAAAATTTGTGATTTTGGGGCAGGATGACTACCAGAATCAAGATTGATGAGAAGCTGGAGGGAGCTGACAACTTCATAGCCTGGAGGTATAGAGTATCCCTCCTTCTAGAAGAAAATGATCTAGAGAAGTTCAATAAGAAGAGGTTTCAGAACCATATGGAGATGAGGCTAAAGCAAATCACAAGAAGGATATGGTCAAAGCAAAGAGGATTATTGTAGACTCCATCAAGGACCATCTTATTCATCACATATCTTCATTATACACTCCAAAAGGAATGATGGATACCTTAACCCGAATGTTTGAAGGCAACAACATCAACCAAATAATGACCTCGAGAACTCAGTTAAAGAATGTGAGGATGCGAAATTCAAAAACCATCCTCACCTCCATACATACCAGATCAAGGAGCACATAGAAGCCATTGATTATACAATGAATGGAGAAGAAATGGTGATGACCACCTTCAATGGCCTCCCAAGTTCATGGGATGCATTTATTCAAGGGATATGCTTAAGAAGGAAGCTACCCAAGTTTAGTAGGCTATGGGAAGATTGCAACCAAGAAGAAGCAAGGATGACAACAAGGGAAGAGAAGTTGACAGATGATGATCAAACCCTAGTTTCCCACACCAGGAAAGGAAAGAGTAAGAAAGAACCCTCCTCACCCAAGAAATTTTAGAAGGGATGAAGAAATAACCCAAATATCATATGTTTATGTTGTCAGGAAATGGGACACATTGCTAGGAATTGTTCCCTCATTCAGGGTCCGAGGGAAAATAAAGGAGATAAAAAGCATTATGTTCATACCACTGAAGATGATGATCCACCCAAGAAGATTGCAAAGGAAGATGAATCAAGTGATGAGGAGTATGTTCTTATCTCAACCCTTACAGGAATTGTCACTCATAGAAGTGACATTTGGCTGGTGGACAGTGGTGCTTCCAAGCACATGACAGGTTATAAAGACTCATTGTCTAACCTTACTCATAAGGATTCACCACACAAGGTGAAATTGGGAGATGATTATCAATATCCGATCAAAGGAGTAGGAGAAGCCTCCTACAAGTTAGACTTAGGAAAGCCAATGAAGATGAAGGAAGTTCTCTATGTTCCTGGATTGAAGAAGAACCTTCTCTCAATTTCATGATTGGATGAGAAGGGTTACAGAGTTGCATGTTTTGATGGACACGTTCTTATGTGGCCTAGAGGGAATACTTTTGATGATGTTGTGGTGATTGGATTTCAAGAGGGAGGACTCTACAAATTGAAAGGGTGATCAAATTCAGCATTAATTCACAACACTGTGAATCCCAGTGAATTATGGCATAGGAGATTTTCTCACCTACATTACAAGGCCCTATCGAGTGTGAGAAAGATGGTGACGAGACTACCATAGATCCAGGAAAAAACAAACGGCGTGTGCAAAGCTTGTGCACAAGGCAAGAACGCGAAGCACTTATTTCCCAACAGCGATAGTAGAGCCAAAAGAGTATTGGACATCATGCACTCGGATGTGTGTGGACCTATGTCAACAACTTCACTAAGAGGGTATGTATATTATGTGTCTTTTATTGATGATTACTCACGTAAAACTTGGATCTATTTGTTGAAGGAAAAAAATGAAGTGTTTGGAAAATTCAAAGAATTTAAGGCACTAGTAGAAAACCTGACAAAGAGGAAGATAAAGACCTTGTGATCAGATAATGGAGGAGAATTCACTTCAAAGGAATTCAAAGAATATTGCAAGGAAGTTGGGATTAAGAGGGAGATTTCTACTCCCTACAATCCTCAGCAGAATGGAGTAGCAGAAAGAAAGAATCAGACGATCATGGAAGCAGTGAAGGCTATCATCCATGATCAACATCTACCTATGAATTTGTGGGAAGAAGCAACAAAGACTACAATGTATGTGAAGAACATAAGTCCCCACAAAGTACTTGAAAACAAGACACCATAGGAGATGTTTTCAGGAGAGAATTCGAAAGTTAGCCATCTAAGGATATTTGGTTGCCATGTATTTGTGCATGTCCCCAAGGAAAAGAGGACAAAATTGGATCCATCTAGAAAGGATGGCATATTTGTTGGTTACAATGACATATCGAAGGCATACATGATATATATTCCCGGTCACCGAAAAGTTGATATTAGCCGAGATGTCACCTTTGATGAGAGTGAAAATTTCAATAAATCAAAAAAGGACTGTGCAAAAGAAGTTCATGAGGAGGAGAATGAAGTTACTAGAGTTCCAGAGGCAGAAGGAGTTGAACCAAAGGAATTCATTCATGAGGATAATGACATGGCAGAACCTCGGAGGCCAATAGAGATGCCTTCTCGCAAGAGAAGACCAACTTGGGCATAGGAGATCATCAGAGATGCAGAAAGATATGGTGCCCCAGAAAAATATCTCATGGAAAGTAAGAAGCCGAAATCGTATTTCAGCTATGTGGCATGTTTGTGTGATATCATGGATGCAGAACCATCTAGTTATGAAGAGGTTGCATAAAAGAGGGTATAGAAGGATACCATGGGGGAGGAATATCATTCCATAGTAATGAATGATGTCTGGGATGTGGTCCCCAGACCGAAGGAGAAATTAGTAGTAAGTTCAAAATGGATCTACAAGACGAAACATGCAACTGATGGAAGTATTGAAAAGTATAAGGCTAGATTTGTGGCCCGAGGATTCTCTCAGAAGGAGGGCATTGACTATGAGGAGACATTTTCTCTCATGGCGAGATATACCTTGATCAAGACTATACTTTCGTTGGCCGCAGTAATGAAATGGAAGGTGCATAATATGGATGTGAAGACATCCTTCTTGAATGGTGAAATAAAAGAGGAAGTATATGTGGAGCAACCACAAGGGTTCGAGGTACATGACAGGGAGACACATGTGTGGAGATTGAAGAAGGCTTTATATGAATTAAAGCAAGAACCCAGAGCATGGTATGGAAGGATCAATAGTTTTCTGACGAGCTTAGGATTGACAAAGAGCAGTGCAGATCCTAACCTTTACTTTAAGGTTGTGGATGATGGCCCGATAATACTACTGTTGTATGTGTATGACCCGTTTCTAACAGGTGTGGAAAAATCTCATCTCAAAGTGTAAGATAAAACTGGTTGTTGAGTTTGAGATGAGATATCTCAGGATGATGCATTATTTTTTGGGTCTCGAGGTATGGTAGAGACATGATGAGATCTTTTTGAATCAAGGGAAGTATGCAGTGGAAATCCTGAAGAGGTTCGAGATGTTAGATTGCAAGGCAATGGCTACACCTATGGTATCAAATCTGAAGTTGTTGCGGGATACGACTTCAAAGACTGTGGATGTTACTTTATAAAGGCAAATGGTGAGTTCGTTGATGTACTTGACGAACACGAGACCGGATATATGTTTTGTTGTGAACACCATGAGTCAGTGTATGGAGCAGCCTAGGCAGGTTCATTTAGTCACAGCAAAACATGTGATGAGGTACATTAAGGGTACATTGGATTATGGTCTCAGGGATGTGACAAACCATGAGTTCAGGTTATATGGATATTCAGATTCATATTGGGCTGACAGTATTCCTGATTGGAAGAGTACTTCAACATATTGCTTCAGTCTAGGCTCCAGTATGGTTTCATGGAGTAGTAGGAATCGGTCACGTGTAGCACTCAATAAAGCTGAGGCTGAATATGTGGCAGCATGTGCAAGATGTAGAGAAGCAGTGTGGCTTCAGAAGCTGTTGTCTGGGTTATTTGGTCTCAAACTGGAGGCGACTTGCATTTGGTGTGACAACCAGAGTTGCATGAAGTTGTTACAAAATCTGGTGTTCCATGATAGGTCGAAGCATATCGAGATCAAATATCACTATATAAGGGATATGGTGCAGAGGGGAGAAGTGAGGCTACGGTACGTGACTACCGAGGAGCAGGTTGCGGACGTGTTGACCAATCCATTGTCGAGGATGAAGTTCGAGCACTTTAGGGACAAGCTTGTTGTGGTTCCTCTTCATAGGGAGTGACGAGGTACAAATGCATTGCGGGGTAGTGGATGTCCCGGGGACATGTTGTAGCTATTTGAGAGCTACCCACAGGCCTTGGATGCATTGGTTGTGAAGTCACAGAGGTGTAAATGATGAGGTACAGATGCATTGCAGGGTAGTGGATGTCATGGTGACATATTGAAGCTATTTGAGAGCTACCCACAAGCCTTGGATGCATTGGTTATGAATTCATGTTGTACTATGGATATCCGATGATGTATAGATTCATATGTTCAACAGTCAGTGGTCATGAGCTCGTGTGGAAACAAAGAATACCTTCCTAGTTAAGAGGGAGTGTTGATATTTTGATGTAACTATGAAAGATATTTGTTTGTATTTATATTGTTCAAACCTCGAGAAGGTTATTGTAATCTTATTGTATAGATCGACTAAAAAGAAATTATTATTTTATTGTTATCCTTATTGTAAAAGTCAAAACAACGCCTCTTAGGGTTGCGTCTTTTCGGGAGTCAATTATGTGTATAAATAGAGGTTGAGTTCCTCTCATTTGTACACACACACAACTCGCCTTCTCTTGTGTACTTGGAGCATAGTAAGGAAGGTCTAGCACGGGAGGTCTTGGTTTCTTGGCCTTGATCTATTCGTGGAGAGCTATAACATGACATTGTACTGGTTGAAGGAATCTATACTAAAAAATTGGTTGTTGGGTTTTCTCCCCCACAAGGGTTTCCCAGGATATATCTTGTGTTATGTGATTGTTTATCTTTCAGTGATCCTATTATATGCAATTGTTCATGAATATTAAAGAAGATAATTGTAACTTCTAAAATTCTAACAAAAACGATAATTAAAATAACAAGTACACAATCATCTAAAAACCATTGTTCCACATATACTTAAAATAAATAAATAAAATCATAACAAACTTACACAATTTTATATAATACATGATTTGTTGTCCAAAAATATGTAAAATAACCATTTTATTTTTTTAATTAATATTTATACAATTTATATATTGATTATGCAGAAATAAAACGATTAATATAAAATATATCATATATTTTTTTGAAATGATAAAATTCAACTAACATATTGTTTCTTACGTTGGTTGGTGGCTTTTTGTTGTGATCTTTCATAGGCCTCTCTCCTAATATCCTTTCATATCATTGTGTTCCTTTTCTTTATTCTGAGAATATTTATTATGTTTTTCCATACATGTTTTGTCATTATCCATTGGTTTGATTGCATTTTCGTGCTCATTATAAGGGATGATCTTCA
This sequence comes from Picea engelmannii, assembly GCA_009831015.1. Classification (NCBI taxonomy): domain Eukaryota; kingdom Viridiplantae; phylum Streptophyta; class Pinopsida; order Pinales; family Pinaceae; genus Picea; species Picea engelmannii. Next base: position 234,673 of record ML791976.1, on the reverse strand, counting down.
CTGGTGTCCTAAATTTGAAAAATAAATAGAAAATAAAGATAAGTGTAAAAGTTATGACTGATTTTTAAAAGGAAGAGGACTATAAAAAACAATGAAGAAAAATAAATTGAAATGAAATTTTAGTTTACATGATTTTTCCTTTTCTTGACAGTAACATTTGGTTATTTACCTATTTGTAACTAAATCATATCCATTTGGTTATTTACCCATTTGTAACTAAATCATATCCATGTTTTCAATGAAAGCTATGCATTAAAATATTCTTATTGTATTCAAGGACGTCTTTCCACCTTTTATGGTAGTTTCGAGTAAATTCCCTAGTGCATCCCTTAAATAAATCAAGGAAAAAATCATCACTCTTTGTCCAGGTTTCCATACTTTCCCTTTATCATCTAATTTCAATCTTTCTACCCTATAATATAACCCCTTTGTGGTTCATATGGATTATATTTGCTCATTGTACTCCTACATTATGTCTGTAAAATGAATAAGTACTATGATAAAGTCTATATGGGAAAGTTGTGGCTAAGTCACTCATCCACAATGATCTATAAAACATTAAAATATTTCCACAAAGGGGTTCAATTTGACCAAGAAAAAATAGTTCATATGATGAGGCTCGACTTTGGCTTGTATGGTTGTCCCAATCCATTTACATGAATTGAGGCACTGATTGAGTTAAATCAAGGCCGATTTAATTATCTAGGAGCCAATTTTTTTAGTGGGCACATGACTATCTTTAACTACTACTCAATTGCCATCAAAGACTCTCAACTTCACGATTTTTTTGACCCACGGCTTTCTTTATTTACGCTAGCGGTTGGGTGTTGATTTAATTAAATGTTAGGTCATTTTTTTTGTGCCAGCGGTTATGAATGGCATCTCTTTTGCATGATCATGATTAGTAATGAGGTTTGATCCCTTATTGTACCCCCCACCATTTACCACTTTGACCCATCGCTTGAATACCTCATGCTGGTGACTTCCTTTATTTGGACGAGTCGCCCAACAATTGTGTGAGGGGCTCACGGCTATATTAAATCAAGTTTTTCCCCTTCTCCTAAAGTTGATGGGTTTAAAATAAGCACTAGGTAAAGGGGGCGACCCCTTTCTTAACTCACGTACCATGAGCCCCCATTTGTGATGTCACCTTAATCCATGCCAAAATATAATATATATATATATATATATATATATTTTTTTTATTTTTTTTTTATTTTTTTTAAAGTCGATTATGAACTTAGGATAAAAAGGGGGGCTTTTTTATCCACTTGGTACATTATAACAAAATAATGAAAAGTGATGGTCCCTTTTAATCTAACCTTTAATCATGCCTTTTAAAACCTTCCCCTTTTTGCTTAACTTGAATTTCACTAAGTTCACGCTAACTTTTCTAGATTTAAGATTTCTGAAATATGGGTTTTGTCTGTGTTGATGTTTGAATCAGTTAATATCGAAACAAGAACCTCATGAGGATTAAAAACCTTCCTTTGTTTAAAATGGGAGAATGCTAAAAAACCAAACTCCAAATCTTTATCATTCAAATAAATAGAAATACTTAAAAGAATATACATGCATCAAGAATTCCAGTCATAAAATAATATATTTGCAGAAATATGATACAAAGAAAATAACTATAAAAAATATAATATGAATCTCACATCCATCATAGTCTCAAATATTTTTTATCACATTCATGGAAAGAAAGATGAAAGACCCATATATCAAAGAACTTTAAAAGAGTATTTTTATTGAAATCAAAATAGGATTTGATAGGTTAATTTCAAATATCTTATACTCAAATGCTTAGAGTTCAAAGATACAATTAAAATGAACCTTGAAGCAGTTTTCTAGAGTTTTCTCAAAAAATAAAAGTCTTTGATAGTCTTAAGAAAATAAAATGTGTTTGTCCAAAGATGGACTGGGATTGGCTCTCGCGGACCATAAAATAAAGAAATGAAATAAGAAAAGAGTGGGATCAGAGCTTGAACAGGGCAGGAACAATGTAAGCCCTGAAAAGAGAACAGAAGGGAGCAATCAAAAAACAGTTATATTCCCCTTGGGATAGACAAAATATAATTGGATGAATGTTGAAAACAGAAGAGAAAGGGAGAAGGATGTGATCAATCTGCACTTACTGTGATGGAATGTCTCGTTCATTTTGGGTCGTTGTTGCTCTTATATTCTCTCTGGTGACAGTTTCTTGACTAGTACCAACTGCTTCTGATTGATTGTCTTCAATAATATTGATTAAGGCCGACTTTAACCAATTTTCAATATATTCACGCATTGGAGCAACAATTACCTCTTGTTTAATTATTATGTCTAACATTGTACTTTCTAATTCTCTATAATCAATTGAAAGTTGTTGTAATGTACTTTCAATATCTTCATTTTTATTTGCATATTCCACGAGCCAAATTTCAATTTCTTGCTTTGTGTACTCGGTCATACTGTTGAACTTCTTCGTTGATATACCTTTCAATATCTCTACATTTTCTTCAAATTGTTGCCTTGTCGAGAGAATGTTATTTGAAATAAGTTTGGGATCTTGTACTTCACCAGTAGTTCCTGCAAGGTCTAATCCCATTATCTTGGAATAAGCTTCACTCTTTTTGACACTTCGGACATCCAAGTCATCCAATAATTCTTTTAATTTATTAATTATTTTCATCCAGTACGCCTTCAGTTTTTTCATGCGGGTAGGAGAGGGAAAATCTTCCTCTTTTCTTTTCAGCTCGCTCATGCCTGAAACATTTAAACTAAATGTAAATATTCTCTGAACTTTTGAACTCTAGAACCAAGGGAGACAAAGCTACTTGCTAAATCCCATGTCTCTAAAATGAGAGATATTCTTTTTTATATATATTTTCTCCAATGTGGCACCTAATTGCAAAAAGTAAACTCGATGTTCCCTTCAATTTTAAACTCGATTCAGGGGTTTTATCAATGCTCTTCCAAGGTTGGATTGTTGAAACTGGGTTAGAAAATATAGGAGCTTGCATCAAAGTATGTTCTAATTCCTTAATCCTCTCCTTAAGCATCATATTTTCTACCTCCATGTCATCGACCAACACTTCTGGAAGGGGGTACGCCTTTGAAATCAAATTCAGATTTACATTTTCTTTTATTCTTTGAATGTGTTTTCTCTAAAATTATTTTTTTAGAGCTTCTGTCAAACAGGGCATTTTGTATTGTGAAAGATTCATCTTCTGAAAAGGCTTGTTCTTGAGTAGCAATCTCGGCTGCAACTTCCATGCTTTCCTGGAGTCTCTATTCGTCATCCCGGAACTCAATATCTTCAATGTTAATATCCATATCCATACCTTGAAGCTCAATTTCGCCTTCATGTATGATATTTTCTTCCTCATGTTGAGTACCTTACATTTTTCTTTTGACCTGAAGTTTATTAGATTTCTCCAAATTTCCTCTCGAAGGATTTTGGTCACCCCCATCATCAGAATTGTTGGTAGAAGATTTATTTTTTTGTGGTGTCATTGGCTAAGAAATTTGCTTTGGTAGGTTGTTTTTATGTGATATACTTGGAGAATGAGTACTTCTTTCATTTGTAACTTGTCCTCTTTGTTTATGTTTATCTGCAGTACTCACAATAGTTTCAATATCTTTTGTTTTCCTTTCACCAATTGGTATTGGTGGGTCTTGACTATCTCCCTCTTCTTCTTCAAACAAAAATGTATTAGTAAGTGAAGTATTGTATCCAATAGACGTCATGTGGTCAATGAAAAGATGATTTGGGTCAAAACCCTTGATTTCATCTGCAAATTTCAAGTTGTGTTGTTCCAATCGAACTACGAATTCATCAATTTTAGAAATGCCTCTTAATAAAATTTGCCCAATTTTCCATGGCATTGGAATAAACTGTTTTTTCCTTTTTCTCATGGAAGAAATGTACCCAAAATCTGTATTGTTTAGCAACCTCTGTGACAAACATTCTATCTGAAACAAAATAAGGGAGGTATAAAGGCTTCTCATGAGAACAATATATTATTATCACAGTGTAATGCTCCATTTTCTCATAACTCCCCCTTTTATCTAGGAATTTTGATGCTTCCAAGGATAATCTAGATGTTTTTGGACCAAATATGAGTTTCTTGAAAATAGGAACAAATTTGTTATAAACTTCATAAATATGATAAGTAACCCTATGTCTCCAAAGGGCTTGGTACCACATTGGTATTGGATCAATTTTACAGTCAACCCTCTTTTCGATACTCAGACCTTTAAAAACATGACAATAGGTGATAGAAAATATCAAGTATGAATACATGTAGAACCTTTTATTTTCCTTGAAATTTTCTAATTGTGAAGAGATTTGTATAGAAATTATCTTCGCCCAATCAAAGATTGCCTTCTCATGAACTGTAAAATATAAAATGTAACGAGGAATTGTCGTTGTTGATTCCTGATATGTAACTCTGATAAAGATCCATGCAATCTCTTTATAAGGATTTTTAAACGAACTGACTTGAATATTTGATAAATCCTTCAACATCGTGGTAGTATCTTCAAAGTGTTCTCGTAAGAGTTCAAGTCCAGAATTTTTTTCCTTGAGGAATTGTCTAACTTCCTCCCCTTTGAATGTGATGGTTGGCTCAGGAAGCTTTAGCATACTTCTGAAAATTAATGGCGACAGGGAAACAAGAGATTCCCCTTGAATTTGAATCACTCTTCGATTTTGTTCATGCTTATCAACACACCAAGAGAGAATTTCCCTATAGTCAAAAACCTCTGGTACGCACCCTGCTGAAGCAATGTCTGACGTCGAGACTATATTTTTGTTCTCTTCTAGCAGTGGCAGCAAAGAATAATACCAATAATACCTCAACCACTGGAACCTCTGGCCCTCTCGCCCAAATAAATTCAAAGTATCCCCACATAAGTGTTCTCTTCCTTTCAATGCCATGTTGTTTGAAAGTTGACGGAATTTTGTATATTCACTTTGAAATGTTAATTTCAAAGTAAATCCCCTTTTGAACATAATTCACAGCTCCTTTTTCAATGAAAGAAGTTATTGTAGATTAAATGAAGGCTTACCTCGAGAAGTTTGTCATTGATAACAACCTTTTCAAAAATTAATTTACTATTACCCTCCATAAGATTAACATTAAATAAAGTCTTGGGGAAAGTGCAAGTAAATGTCGATTTAATTAAATGTTGGTCAATTTTTTGTGCCAACGGTTATGAATGGCGGCTCCTTTACATGATCATGATTAGTAATGAGGGTCGATTCATTGTTTTACCCCCCACCATTTACCACCTTGACCCATTGCTTAAATATCTCATGCTGGCGACTTCCTTTATTTGGACGAATCACCCAACAATTGTGTGAGAGGCTCACGACTATATTAAATCAAGTTTGTCCCCCTTCTCCTAAAGTTTATGGGTTTAAAATAAGCATAAGCACTAACTAAAGGGGGTGACCCCTTTCTTAACTCACGTACCATGATCCCCCTTTTGTGATGTCGCCTTAATCCATGCTAAAATATAATATTTTCCTTTTTTCGACGTCATCTCATATCTTTTGGGCGTCAGTCATCGGTCATTTTCGTAAGATATACTTCCCAAAATCTCCCAGTGGTCCGTGATCCAGATACAATTGGCATCCTAGGGCACATGGCCATATCTGGTCCTTTCATCTGACACAACACATGGCACTCATTTTCCACCTGGACCCCTACTCACTATTTCCAAATCTGCATGACACATGGTACCACTCACGTCATGACACATGACACTCGACCCCTTACCAACCTCCTATAGACTAAAAAAGCTCGAGGTCCATCGTCCAAAGATTACGAGATAATTAAGGAAATATCCTAATTAATTTAGTTAATCGATGGGTTACGAGAAATCCCTTATGCCTGACGTCTTGAAGATTACAAGATGATTAAATTAACGTAATCTCATTTATTACGAGATGATTAACCATGCTAATCCCGGGATTACAACTCCCGACCATTTATCGCAGGATCTACGACAAATATTTGTCTATTTTGTGGGATACAAAGGGGACATGTGTCACTGTTGGGTGATGGCGGACGTCGGAACCTCGACACCTTACCATTCTCGTGTAAACTAAAAACTCTCAAGTCCTAGGTCCGATTGGCCTTTCAAAATAGATATCTATGGCTAAGATCTCTTGGGATCAAGATCATATGGCTAAGGATTTAGGGGGTTAAATCTGAGGCCCCTCGCTTAGTTTGGCCCCGCACTTTCTCTACCGACTAATCAGGCGTTGCCAAGTGTCAATCCCTTGACCTCCTATCTGTCAGGATAGCGTAGTGTGTCACACATGACATCACATCTATCTCTCTCCCTCATGCTTATGCAACGAGGCATGGAACCCTGGTCCCTGGATGTTGGGTATTGGGACTTCCCAAGAGTTTGGACTTAAAATTATTTCTAGGTTTGTTGTTTCAGTATCCCAAGATTCTACCCTCCCTCTTGAGCTCTTACGAATATATACAACTGAAATCTCTCGACCGATAGATCTGATGGTTGAAAAACCAAGATGATGATACAAAGGTTCGAGCCCAACAAGGCAGACACTCTATTCATCCACAAGCCAAGAGTTGACAAGTGTCACCCCAGTGACACCCTGGCTGCCACATTTGCACTACACTTCATGAAAGCGTCACTCTCTCACTCTCCTTTGGGCCTAGGTAACAACGCCTGGAACTAGGGGTTGGAACTCTGGTCCTCGGATATGGGACTTTGGGTAGTGGGACTTCCAAGTGTACCCATGTAGGCAAAATCATCGATATCCTGAGATCCGATGAGATCCTCGTGGTTAAGATCAATGATGGAGGTTATCTGCACCTTCATATCCAACAAATGTTGAGTCTCGCCCATTCAAATAGGGAATTTTGAAGGTTTAAGGACAACACTCGAGTTCTAATACTATTGTATCTCTTTTATGGAGCTTTTTGTAGGGATTTCAACAAACGAAGGATTTATTTGAGACTCGATTATCCCACCAAAATTTTCATTGAGGGTACTAGTATTCCTAATTCCATATTTCATAGCATATTAAACTTGCAACCAATACTAGAGGTTTATTCCAACTACACTGGGGTAGTTATCCCTGAATGAGGATTATAAGATATAGCCATCCATTCAGTTCCATCATCATTTAAGTACATAAACATGCAATGGACAACCAATCTACAAGGTTACATTACAATTACAAACATCAACCTTTCATATTATTTATATTTACAAATACATAGGATACTTATGTGTTTACAAGTTGTATCCTTCCAACTAATTGTGGGTGTTCACCTTTCCACCCAACCGTAGGTTCTGCATGCTTAGTCACTTTCGCAGCAAGCCACCCCCGTGCCAAGCCATGATACTACCAGGGAATTCTTTACACTCACCTGTGTGTTTTCTTTCAACAGTTCTCTTTTCTCAGGTGCTCCCCAATTCAAATCTCATCACTCCTTTGTCTGCCCCCATGCCTCCTCCTGCACACATCCCTCTAATCCCTTCTTTCCCTTTGTACATCCCTTGCACACAACCTCTTGTGAAGGTCCTCGACTTGTCCCCCTTCCTTCTGTCAGAAGGAACTCGTGGGGTCAATCTAGGGTTGTGGAAAATGACACCCTATTGAACCTAGGGATGAAATATTCAACTGTCCAAGACATGTCTTCCATACTTGTATTCATTGAGGGTGGTTGGTTGCTCAACCAACAACCCTTCCTCATGGATTGATTTTCCTTGAAATCATAGTTACAGGGAATATTTAAATATTCCCAAAATCAAATATTATTAGCAAGGAGGCTTGGGTCCTCTTTAGCATGAGTAACCCCTCTCTAGCTTTTCTTCACTCTTTCCCCTAGTGGTATCATGGCCAGTACTTTCAAGGCTTCTCCCCATAGTCAAATGTTGGCATTTATAATTAAACAATAATACATTTAAAATGTTTTTATGCCATTGCATGGCAGCCATAAATCATGATTAATTACACATAATAATAGGTTTAGAAAGGGGGGTGTTACAATCCCCCTCCCCTTCAAAGGAACGCCATCCTCAATGTTCTTCCTTAGTACACCTGCCATGCCTTTATCCTTCAGTTGCTTCGACATCATCTTCCTCTTCTTGGTCTGGTCCTTTTCCAGACTTTTGGTCTTTGTCACATGCCTACAATTTCAACAACAAGTATATCAATCACAATTTCATGTAAAAAAAAAAAATGTTGTTCAAAACTTAAGAGGAAATATTCATATCATCACAATACTTATCTGTGCAATTTCATGGATCCACATCCAATTGGTTGTCTTATTAACTTAGCTCACTATTTTTATTTGACATACCCATTGTGTTCATGATCCCAACCAATAATTTACAAGAAGTATTGAAGTCCCCTCTTCCTTGCGCTCACTCACCCTCCAAGCCCAGGTTCAGGCATCCCCTTATCTACTATACAGTCCCTCGGGCGATCCATCTTTCCTCGCCAAGGATTTCTTGCACAAGAAGAGTTTTCGAGACTTCATTGAGTCTTACAGCCAAGGTATCCATCTGGGTTTCTCTTATCAAGGCATCCTTCTAGCTCGTGTTACCACAACACATCATTCTCTATGGTGATCTTGGCTTATCACAGGGTTCTCATGTCACATAGTATCCTTTTTCCATGCTTTGCAGCTTGACAACCATGATATGTCCTCCCCGGATAGATCCTTTCTATCTCACATGTATCACATGCATTCAATAATTTGTGAGATGTTATTATCAATTTAATTACAATTTCCATTTTCAAATATGCTCCCTATAAGAACCAGATCCCACAAGTATGAGATTTTTCTTCCCATAACAATTTGGCTCTTTTACAATCAACATGGCACTGGTCTTCCTTATGGGCTTACATTACTGCCATACCCCAAGACCCTTCTTCTTGTAATTCATTCTTCACATAGCCAAACAAATTGTTAGTTGTCATGCACTATATATTTTCATTGCACACTTATAGTGGCTTCCAAACTATTTTGAAACTGTGCATACTAAAAATCATATCGCTTTCATCTATTCAATGTTATAAAAGAAAAGGAAATTTTAATTCCTTGCACATGCATCATTTCAGCATACCAAACTTTTCAAAATGCAATCAAACATTAAATGAAATTTAATCAATATGTCAATGTCCATGGCCACATCCACACATAATGCACCCTTGCATTGTTCTCAAATTATTACTTTTCATATTAGGCACTTTTCCCTGGTGTGTTGGAACTCAACCAACATCTTACCACATGGTTCCTTTATCAACATTTATCATTACAACATAATTATATTTTTCTGCTTTAAGATGATCATGACCTCAAATCCGCATACATTTTATGAAATTAAAATTTCATATGAATGCATTCAAGCATTTTTTTCTCCTCTAGTAACCAGAGTGCCAATATTTATGGCCACCAAATTTCTCTCTTTACCATTCTTTAACTCTGGTAGAATATTGGAAGACCCTTCTTCCATAATGGGTGGTCCTATGCCTGCCCACTTATGCAAACATGCATTTCCTCAATGCATTAAATTAATGTGCTACTTATGAGCACTTTTTCTCTCAATCATTCTCATTTGGTCAATGCATTCATGACACATCTGCTCACGAATCATTCAATTGGGTACCAATGGCATATAACAACAAATTAAAATCCTCATACATATCATTAAGATAATAAAACATTTCATAAGGGAATTCTTACCCAATCCCTTCATACTATATGCAACACAAGCATGAACACTTTTATACATGTTTTGGCTACCAACACCTTCTCTGGTATTACCTCACTAGTCGTGCCTTCATGGGAACTCCCAAGGTCCCTTCATCAATCTCTTATCAAAAATTGTCTTTCCCAACAGCTCCAATCATTTCCTATACATGACATGCATCATCACATTTCAAAATTATGTCAGTTATCATGTAAAATCAAAATACATGTGTCATAGCTTTTAATCTCAGCAAAACAATTCCATACTTGTCTCAGCATATTCATGTGCACTCTACAACATTATTCCTCACTGTTTTTATTAGTGCTACCATCAACATTCTCATGTCAAACAATTATGTACATCAACATATCAATTTCTCATACCAGGGAAATACAATAAACAACAAGAAGGAGTCAAGGGGCTCTTCCCTTGTCCAACTCCTTGTTGTTGGACAATGAAGCACTAAATCAATAGATAATTTTCCAATATTCAAGCACAAACTTTCATGGTATAAGAGGGTTGTTAGATAGTGTTTTTAGAGAATTATTGTAATAGCCAAGTGGTTTTAGCAAAGATTTTCTACAGCAGCAAATTCCAACCACTAAAATTGACAAGTAAACCATCAAAAAGATAGACAATGAGCAGTAGAATAAAAGTATAAGTTTACAAGTAATTTCCACGGTTGAAAAGAAAGTTAAAATGAGAGAATGAATGTGTTTTGTTGCAGCCCTAATGGTTGTAGCTTTTATTTGATTATAACAAGAGAACCACTAGGCCAATCAAGACGTCTTAGTGGCTTTAGCAAGCTTAAGACACCAAGAGAAATTTCCAACTTGAACAATTTCAATATCTCTCAAAATCACGTGTACCAATGCAAGTAATATATTTATATCTCCAATGCAAAATTAGATTAGTGCCTTGCCAAAATGGGTTATGGAGTCTTCTTGTATTAGGTTAGATCTACTACTTCTCAAGGGGTGTAAGCCTTTTTACTCCCTTGAGAAAGTAACCCTGACAAGGTAAATCTAGGAGGGTGTAAGCCCTTTTACTCCTCCTAGAAAACTTTGCATAATCTTATATAATCAACAACAATGATAACTTGGTAGAGGGTATAAGACCTTTTATTCCTCCAAGGATCTATCCAAGAACAACCATGAAACAAGAAAGAAGAACTAACAAAATGCATATTATTCTTACCAATTGCAAGAGAAATGCAAGACAAACCCTTGTTTACCAAGAAAATATCATCAACATGCAAGAACAAACCTCCAAGAAGGGTAGCGCACCAATTTTTTCCACGAGACAAGTATAAACCATAGCATAAGAGAGAGATAGATGTAAATTTCCCAAGAAGGGCGAAAATTTCAGCCAAGTAGCTCTTCTCATCTTAGAGAGTTATTATAAAATGAAATGAATTTGATTCTTATTTATACAAAACCTTTAAAAAGTGTTTGTCCACATTTAGTTAGGGTAAACCACAAAATAAGGGATCCATTCCCTTTTATTTTTCCCCTTTACAAAGTAATTTAAATTTAGCTTAAAGTTTGCACATAAAGAAACCCTAAAGGTGACGTCAAACCATTCTAGGCTGACGTCTTGGCACTTTAGCAAGTCATTGAGAAAAAAGGAGGAAGTCGATGGGCCTCTTAAGGCCTCATCTTCAGTCGCTAGGCTCCTCTCCATGATGCAAAGGATCCTCCTCCTCCAAAGGTGCCAAGTGTCCATCAAAATATCATCATCACCAAATGAGATCCATATAAGGTTATTCACATGTTGTCCAATGAAAAATGATGATTAGTCTTCAAGTATCTCTCATGTTGTAGAATTCTTGAAGTACATACTAAGAAAAGGAGTAGCACATGAGGATGTACATATAAAATTGTTTATATTTTCCTTGTCATTCACATTACAGAGACAGATCAAGATATATTTCTTCATAGATAAGTGTATGTATTTCCAATTTATGAGTCATGGCATCCAACCTATGGGCTTCCTGCCCCAATGAATTCCCAAGCTAGGCTTGTCCCTCCAAAACATCCATCAACAAGGTCCTGCAAAGACAGACATGTGCACCCTCCAAGGATATCAAGTCAAATGTATCATGGCAAGTAAAATCACATTTAATACGAGAGTCACCTAAACATGTGCATCAAAACTACCTTATCAAATTAAACAAGTGCTCAAATACCCTATGCAATTTTCCAAGTTTAGGTATGGAAGGGTTGACAAGGTGACCTATTGCATGAATCGTTCCTTAAGTCAAGGATTTTTCCCTAGGTGCACCCTCTCTATGTCATGTGAGAAGATGAAGTGGATGGGGGTGAGACTTTTGTGCATGGGGTTCATGACATACAAGGGTTTGTATTGTCTCATTTATGGGTGCCTTTGTAGAGGGTGTGTTGAACCTTCATTTTCAATGAATCTTTTTTCCAAGCCCATTCATTTGTCATTAATTAATTAAATTCCATAACAACTGGGTACTCCCATTGGGTAACATAAAGCTTGGGGCACAATACCACAATGTCACTTGAAGGGAGAGGTATACATAGTGCCATAGGGGTAAAGAAAAGGTTGCAACACACTTGTGTAGATCCCTCAACAAGTGGGATGTCTATAAAATATGAAATTGTTTATTGGAGGTATTTTATTTTTTAGGAGAAAAATTTCATTGTTCTCAATACCTCTTTGGGCGAGCATCTGGAAGGTTATATTTTTTCTTTTATATTTTTCTAGCTACATTCCCTCTGGGCCTTCAACCCCTTCTTCCCATGAAATGAGGTGCAATCCCTTATTGGGTTAGTACACCCGAAAATCCCAAAGATAAGGAGATGAAAAGGATGAAGTGTGAAAAATGAAAAGTATGATCAAGAATGGCACGACGAGTTGTCAACAGAACCTCCTGGTAGCAAACCCATTGCCAAGGGTGACCACTTACTAGAGAACAATATCAACCACCAAGGTGAAACAGAGCAAAGAGCATAATTTCCAAGCATAAGTTCTATAATGAAAAGAAACTTTAAATGCAACATACTCAGATGCCTCAAGTATTAAAGTGACACTTCCCACAATACCTAACTTGTACCTCATGGAGAAAGGCCCATCATCTTTCGAAAATAAGTTGATGTGGTGAATGCCATCGTGATGAATCCAGGATGTGTGGTGGTGAAGTGGGTCTCTGTCTGTGCATGTGGACGTTGTCAGTGATCTATCTCTTAGTACTCCATGTCTGCAACATGAGGGCCTAGAGACATCATCTCCTTAGTTATCCCTAGAAATTAGGGATAACACATCCAAATCTTATTGCCTACTTCCCTGCAGCAACGTGTCCAATGTGCCTCATCAAAGAGTTAGGCAACTTCCTCAAACCAATTCCACGATTGCATCCAAATCTGCCCAATTACACCACATTACTCATCCAAGTAGGCCACTCCAAGATCTTTGTGCATTCACCCAAATCAAGGCGTCCAAAAATGTTACATGACTTCTTTGAATCTACACTACTTCAATCACCCTCAATTCTATCAGTTTTCACCACGAAAATAGATAACATTTGAACCACCAAGTCATCTGACTTCCCTTCAAAGAACTCACTCCAACACTTAGTAAATGAAAGAACTCAAAACCGAACATACCTTTCCAATGACATCCTTCGTTGCACCAATGGTTCAGGTCTGTTGTCTTGGACCTTCACTTGCCCAAGGAATAGACTCTCTGCATGAACTCCCCTCAATCACCATCTGCAACTACACAAAACTGCATAACACCTTTGCTGCAATACACGGTGTTAATGTGTTTTCACCCATCAAATAGAGACCAAAAATATTTTTTTCCAAACTTGGACATTTCCAAATAATCTTCAACTATTGATCGTGAAGACCCAACAAGTTTCCAATCAACTTTAGTTCTCCAATTCTTCATCATAAAAGTTTAATTGGGATAATTTCTCTTTGAAACAAAAGAGAAGGAAAATAAAAGACACTAAAAGAATGAAATTGGTTATGTATATCTTCTCACTAAGTATCCCTATGTCTCATCTTCGTTCAGCACTTTACGAAGTCTAAAACGGAGGTCGTATTCCCAAGATATGCTAATTTCCTCACTCATATCTATATTACTACCCCATACTTAGCCATTTTCCTTACTTTTTTCCTTACTCTCCACACTTAATACTTAGCCATTTTTCCTTCTTTCCACTCTACTCTCATTCCTCCCCATACTCCATACTTAGGCATTTTTCCAATCTTCCACACCATTTCCACATTTAACCATCTCCATTTTCGTTTCCATTTTCATATTCATATTCATATTTCAATTTTCATTTTCCATTTCCCATTTACCATTTTACTTTTCCTATTTCCTTTTTCCATTTTCCATTTTCCATTTTTCATATTTTCATTTTCCTTTTTCTATATCTCATATTTCATTTTCATTTCCTTACTTTCATCTATCCCTGCTACTTACCTCCCCAACACTTAGTCATTTTTCATGACTTACCACATTTTACTCTTTTTACACTTAGTCATGTTTATGTGTTGCGGGAGTCCAATTGCAGGAGACCAACCCATTACTATCCTGCAAATCCTAATGTCCCATAACCTAGAATCGCACAACCCTCAATTTTCACTTCCCACTTCCACATTACCCAAATTGCACCCTTCATGACTTAGTCATTTTACTAAGCTATACACTTAGTTTTTACTGAGTCTTATACTTAGTTTATTTTTTACTTTTGAATGCGGATGTGGGATTCCATAGTCTCATTCCATCAAACCCTTGCTAACCTCAAGCATTTGTAGTTTAAGCTTTGATCTTCGATATGTCTATTTCCTCACCATTGTGAAATCAGGGAGCATGATTAGGGCATCGTCAAATGATGTCAATCATGAATTTGTCTTTTGGTGTCAGCACTATCAACAAGATGGCAAGTTTCCTATGCTCGATCACGTAGGCAATGGATGTAATAAACCCATCAAGAGAAATTAGGTTCCTCAGTTTGTTATTAGCCATGCTTGATGTAAGACCACTTGCTCCCGGTGGCAAATGCAGTTAGGAGTCGATGGCTGAAATCGACTGTGTCATTTATCTAAAGTGCAATTAGAATCGCAAGGTTAACAACGTTGATCCATGCATCTTGGTCATTGTCATATGCTTGGTCTATGGAAAATGTTAGATCAATGTTAGGCCTCGTCAGTGCCTTGGCATTAGCCCAATGTCATCACCAAAGTCTGATGTCGATGCATATAACCTCACAATGACAAATTGTGCGAAGTCAGCTACCCTGCTATGAAGCTTATTTCCTTTACGAAACCATCAATGGGAAGTGATAAATCTTTTTTTTTCCATCAACGATATTTATTGACCATTCATGCCATCACAGTTCTTTTTGATAACATGAATATGATGGAGAATGTTGTTTTATGTCATGCTCAGGTGGCCTCTCCTCCTCTAATATCGGGATCTCCATAATAACACTTATATCATATTTTCTAATGGATGTCTCTCACGTTGTTTCTTCCACCAGAGGCTTGATGATGGTGTATTTAAGCGTTGTATGTAGATGTTGTGAAAATAGTTTGAGATTTTGTGGTTGCAGTGTTGGGAGAGAGGGTGTTTATTTTCAAAGATATCTGTTGTGGAATTTCATTAAAAAAAAGCTCAATATTGAAGCATAAAGGTGTTTTTACCTTTAAAAGACAACCAAGATATCTATA
Source organism: Picea engelmannii (assembly GCA_009831015.1). NCBI lineage: Eukaryota > Viridiplantae > Streptophyta > Pinopsida > Pinales > Pinaceae > Picea > Picea engelmannii. Next base: position 219,230 of record ML791976.1, on the reverse strand, counting down.
AAATATAACATAAATTATCATAATGATAATAGCCTTTTTTATTTTTATTAATACAAGGTTATATTATAACCTTTATTGTTAAAACATTATGATTTATATTCAGTACATGACTTTGTATTTCATGGTGTTTTACCTTTTAGACTTCTAAGGGTTTGAGTTTAAAACAACATTAGGTTTTGAGATTTCAAGGGTGTGACTGCAAGGTGATGTCATGATGTAGGAGCATCTTTTAAAATTGTAATTTTACTTAAGTTTGTAATATGTTCTAGAAGATTTCTAGAATGGTTCATGTAGGGGGGAGTTGGTTTTCCTTTTAATGCCATGTAATGTAACAAATTTTTTATTTGAGCATGTAGTTAGAGAAGTTCAACAGTTTTAGAGACAGCTAGAAATTGTCATTATTCTATCTAAGAATAGAGGCTACAAACCTATCTTAGAGGTTTGAAGTCATTGTTTGTATAAATGAATTGATGTAAGCATGAAAAATTATATGAGAAAGATAAATTCATATCATAGTTAAGAAAAGAGAACGTAGGGCATGTTTACTGTGTCTAATAGAGAAGTAGATTTAGGGTTTTAATCAAATAGAAGTTGCAGACCCATTTTACTTTGCAATATTCCCCTTTCTCTAGTTGTTACCATTTAAGTTCTGTACAAACAATGTGATCATGTTTTTTGTTTTATGTTGATCTTTAACATTCCTGTAAGTGTGTGCATTATTGTTGATACAAAGTCGAGAATTGGAGCACAGATATAAGTATTAATTGAATATTGATCCTTTCGGGAGTGAGAGTGAGTTCATTAAGTCCCGATGAAACAAGATCGAGGAGTCTGAGTTGAAATTCCTATGAATTTTGTTAGATTAAAATTGAGGAACAAATTGTAAAGGATTGAAAGTGATTTCAAGTCATGTAGAGGAGCTAATCGGAATGAGTACAACATAACCAGATCCAAATAATAAGCAAGGAGGAAGGTTAAGAATTTCCTAGTGGTCGATTGACAGAACCTATAATTGATAGAGAAATATGCATTGTTCATTTATGCAAAGTCCATCAACCAGACCAGAACCACTTCAAAACGATGTATTTCTATTGTGTCCTAGGGCCAGTGGCTCGATGATTCCAGTGGCCCCGTGATCCTGGTGGCCCTGTGATCCCGATGGCCCAGTGGTCAGGGTTATCCAATTCTAAAACTCTCGGATTGGATTTATTCTGGTGGTCAGTGGAGAGTGGACCAGTTAACTACCATAGTTAATATTTAGTTAACCGGGTCAGAAGGATATACAAGGTTCCAATTCATATTTAATACCCCGGTGGCTTAAACTTTCTAATTGATGGTAGATTATGGGGGTTCGAATATAGAAGTGTTCTTCGGTTATGTGATTCAACCAACGAGAGGTTATGTTGATTCCACGGCATGAGGTATCACATTCGTGAATGAGACTAGAGATTATAGATGTATATTTATTGTATCAAGAGATTTTGAGATAGATAGACGATCACTCGGGGTCTGCACCAATTTTTAGTATCATAGTGCAGGATGCTTTGAAAAAATGATTGTTTTGTTATACATCTAATAAAATATTTTTGTTGGTTGTAGATGGTCCAAATTTTTGAACAAAGTTGCATATTTTTGTGTTTGCAAGTGTTGTTGAGATGACAAAGATACTATGGAAATTGTGAGAGACAATTGTACAAGCAAATAGAGATGTTGCAAAGTTGTTGAAGAAGGTATGATTTGTGTTATTAAGAAGATTGAAGGGAAAGATTTGGTGGCCAAAGGAATCCCTCGAGCTAACAAAGCTTGAATAGTAGAGAGTAAGGAGAAGATAAAGCTCAGAGAGAAGGTCCAAAGTAAGCAGGCACCAAAGATACCAACAAACAAGGTTCAGAAGAAGACCCGAGTGAGGTATTTAGAAAGATGAAAAATACCTGCTACAGAGGAAGAGACATAAAGTGAGCACAATAAATCTTAGAGGAAAAAGACAAAGAAAATAAGGGCTTAGTGAAAGGGTATACCACAAAAACGTGAAATATTGATGATCTGAGGAAGAGGACAAATTGTGAAAAAGAATCTTGCAAGGATGGCACTTAAAATCATAAGTATTGGAAAAGGTCAAAAGAGGCAACAAAAAACAAATGCATTGATGAAATAGATAAGGAACATGCAAGAACGTTTGCAGACCATGAAGACATCCTTAGAGAGAAGAGGAATTGAAGTAGGTGATATGAGTGATGAAGAAGAACCATCAGAGGATATGGCAGTAAAGAATAACAAGAAAGTGTAGAAGAAAGGATCATAAAGGAAATCATGAAGGTAATTCGAAAACCTTAGTTAGAAGTTCCCATATATGAAGTAAGTCTTAATGTAGACGAATCGATTGATTGGATTGCATCCATGGATAAGTATTTTGAATATGAGGAGATAGAAAATAACAAAAAGGTAAATCTTGTTGTTACAAGATTGAAAGGGCATGTCTCATTATGGTGGGATGGTGTCTAGGATGATAGAAGAAAGAGAGGCAAGAAAAATATCACATAATGGGACAGAATGGTAACTAAGTTGAAATCCAAATTCATGCCAAGGGATTACTACACACAATTGTTCAGAAGACTTCAGAATTTGAGACAGAAAGAAATGAATGTGAAAGCTTATAGAGAGGAATTATACAAGTTAACTATAAGGGCATGTCACATAGAAGAAGATATGGAAAAGTTTGCAAGGTATATAAATGGTTTAAGGTTTAGCATCCACGATGAGATTAGTTTATTATCTCCAAAAACAATGGAGGAAGCTTATCAACTTGCACTCAAAGAAGAAGAAAAGTTGTCTAGGAAACAGATTTAGTATCCAGAAGACAGTAGTAAGTATTTCAGAGGTCAAATACAACATGATGACAACAATTCAGTTTGGATTTCTGATGGAAGAGATGGAAGTCCTCCAAGTCAAATTTCAAGAGAAGATCATTCATACAAAAGAAGAACATCTCATTTAGAAGGTGAATATTTTTGGGTTAAGTGTTTTAAATGTAATGAATATGGTCATAGATCTTATGAATGCCCAAATTTTATGCATGGAGATCATACTAATCAGATTATACAAGTTGAAGATGAAGAAAATGTAGGATCATCATTGTTGATGAAAAGGGTGTTTCTCAAGCCAAGTAAGGAGATCAAAGAGCATATACAAAGGAAATCTTTGTTTAGGACCACTTGCAATTCAAAAGGTAAGTGTTGTAAAATGATTATTCATGGTGATAGCACATAATTTAGTTTCTCTTGAAATGGTTGAGAAATTGAGTTTGGAAATGTTTGTTCATCCTACACCTTATAAAGTGACATGGTTACACAAAAGATATCGTATTTTACTACATGAACAATGAAAAATAAAGTTTAAGATAGGTAGTTATCAATATGAGGCTCTTTGTGATGTAATAACCATGGATGTTTTTCATGTTCTGTTGGGGAGACCTTGGAAATATTATCAAAGAGCATTTTATGATGGAAGGAAAAATGCATACACCTTTGAAAAAAATGGTGAGAGACATACCTTGTTACCATTAATAGATGAAGGTGCAACAACAGAGATCACAATCAAGTGATGATGATGAGCGAGAAGGAGTTTTTAAAGAAAAAAAAGAAGTTAAAGCAGAATATACATTTCTTGAAAAAATAAAGACATTTGTCGCAGATATCGAGGTAATTGATTTGCCTTTAGAAAATCATGTTTCATTAGATGAGCATGAGGACGTGATTACTAGTGAATTGTCCAGTGAAATGTTGATGAGGGGAAGCATAAATGAGGCAAAATAAATTATTGCATAAGAGAATTTTTCAGAATAAATTGTGATGGAAAGTAATGAAGATGGAGTGGATAAGAGACCAGATGGGATTCTCAAGGAAATTTTGAAAATTTCAAGCCAACACAAAGAAAATATGCCAGTGCTAGAAGCATCCTGAGAAACAAAGGAGTCTCAAGTTTTGCAAACTGATTGTTTGTTTGAATGTGTAGTTGCATGTCTTGAAGAAAATGGAGATGGATACATACATAGAGTTTTCATAAAAGAGAAAGAGGAAGAATTGTCTCATGAAGACAAATGAAAGTTATGGATCTCAGAAAAGCATGGGAGAGACTAACGACGAAAACAACAATGAAGAAATTTCGACACTTGAACAACAAGAGAGTGGAGAGAAAGATGTTATTTTGAGAGATGAGAAAAAGGTTTTGTGTGAGAAACCTCAATTTGGTATTGAAATCAGTATGGGTAAAGATTGTGATGAGCAGGTTGTGGAAGAGAAAGTGTTTGTGGATTTTAGGAAAGAAGAGCAGAAACCAGTGACTTAGGAACAAGTTCATGCATATAAGGAAAAAAAATAAGTAGTAGATTGTACATATGTGGAAGAAAGGAAGAAAAAATAGAAGGATGAGAAGGCAAATTTATTTCAAGTTGTCATGGAAATTATCTATATGGCAGTCATTTTGATGACTAGGAGTGGGTTTCAAAAGCCTAATGAACACATTGTTTTCTTTAATGTGTTTGCTTCATGTGCAGGTGTGATCAAAGAAGATAAGGAGAAAATTGAATAATTGAGTAATGAGAAGACTTCAATTATGCATAATATATTGTTACATTTTTATAATAATCAAGAGGAACCCAAGTTTCAAGATGATAGCACTAAAATACGATTAAGAAGAAAAACAGGTCTACCTCCGACGAGAAAACCTTGGGATCCAGGAGGAAAATATCTAAAAAAACATTCTATGTATTTTTGTAGATGCACCTAAGTTTATTTCAGACTTTTGAGTGAAAACTACAGAATGAAAACAACATTAAAAGAACTCATTGACAAGAGTCCATGAAAAAATTGTATTCCCTGGGAGTCTGATGTAGGAGCATCTTTTAAAATTATGATTTTACTAAGTTTGTAATAGGTTCTATAGGGTTTCTGGAATGGTCCTTCTAGGGGGGGAGTTAGTTTTCCTATTAATGCCATGCAATGTAACAAATTTGTTATTTGAGCATGTAGTTAGAGAAGTTGAGCAGTTTTAGAGATAACTAGAAATTGCTAGTATTATATCTAAGAATATAGGATATAAACCTATCTTAGAGGTTCAAAGCCATTGTTTGTATAAATGAATTAATGTAAGCGTGAAACATAGATGAGAAAGAGAAATTCAAATCAGATTTAAGAAGAGAGCATGTGGGGCATGTTTACTGTGTGTAATAGAGAAGGAGATTCAGGGTCTTAATCAAATAGAAGTTCCATACCCATTTTACTGTGCAATATTCTCCTTTCTCTGGTTATTTCCATTTAAGTTTTGTACAGGCAGTGTGATCATGTTTTTGTTTTATGTTGATCTTTAACATCCTTGTAAATGTGTCCATTATCATTTATATGGAGTCAAGAATCGGAGCATAGATCTAAGTATTAATGGATTGAGCCTTTCAGGAGTGAGAGTGAGTTCATTAAGTCTTGATGAAATGAGATCGAGGAGTCTGAGTCAAAATTTCTATGAATTGTTTTAGATCGAAATTGAGGAATAGATTGTAAAGAATTGAAATCAATTTCAAGCCATGTAGAGGAGCTAACTGGAACAAGTACAACTGGACCGTATCCAAATAATAAGCAAGGAGAAAGTTTAAGTATTTTCCGATGGTTGGTCGATAGAACCTACAATTGACGGAGAAATATGCATTGTTTGTTTACACAAAGTCCATCAATTGGACCAGAACAACTTCAAAACGATGTATTTCTATTGTGTCTCAGGGTCGATGGCCTGGTGATTCCAATGGCCTAGTGTTTTGGGTTAGACAGTTCTAAAACTCTTGAATTGGATTGATTTCAGTGTTTGATAGTCGATGGGTCAGTTAACTTCCATAGTTAACATTTAGTTAACCAGATCAGAATAATATATGGGATTCCAATTTAGCTTTAATTCTCCGGTGTCTTGAACTTTCCATTGGACGGTAGATTACGGGGGTTCTAAAATAGAGGTGTCCTTCATTTATATGATTCTGACAGCGTGATGTTATGTTGATTCTATAGCATGAGGTCTCACATTAATGAATGATACTAGATATTACAAATGTGTATTTATTGTATTAATATAATTTGAGACAGATAGAGCTTGGATCAGTCAGGGTATGCACCATGCCATCACTATGTGATCTTACAAGCTTGCAATTGCTTATGAGAAGTGATTTGATATGAGGTTATGAGGACCCAAAGTTATGGGATCAAACTATCTTAGTAACCTCACATGTAATTAACACAAAGGAGCTTAGATCTTATGAGACCTTGAGACTATGAGATTTAAGGAAAATGGTACTAAATAATAAAATGAGGGTAACAAAGATCTATGTAGATGAAATCTCACAATTATCCAAGAAATCAAATGGATAGGCAAGATCAATTTGAGTTCTTTTGGGCCTCGAGAAGACTTGAGATGGTTAAAAGGGGTTTCAATTCCTTCGATGTTTTGAGGTCCTTAGGTAAGGGAAAGTGGGTATACAAGGCAATATTGCAAAGGATGGTCCTAGATAAATGTGTTTTAGGATCTCAAATTGAGTTGTAAGAGCTTACCGAGACAAAATCTAAGCAATTGAAGTTGTAAGGTTTCAAGGAGCGAGAAAGAGGACTTAATGAAGCAAGTCCCTCCTCACCACTTGTCTTAAATTTGGAAGGGATTCTAAATACCGATAACTGCAATTTAAGAATCGATGAAAAGACATGGTGAGGAGACTCGATGGTTTGAGACCCATGAAAATGGGAATAGTTTTGAAGTGTCAAATCCTTTTGAGGCGCATTAGGAGAATGGGTTGGGATGAATTGATTATTAACATGTGGTATGGAAAAGCATCCCCTATACACATGGTAGCATGATATTTCTCCACATCACCAAAGTGCCACTTCACTTGGCACCAATCATGAGGTGCAATGTGCCAGGATGGGCTCGCCAAGGTAACAAACTTTGAAGCAATTTTATTGAATATGGTTAAGTGGATCATGGAAACCATGTAAAGAAGGTCGATGCCTCTCATTACTTGATGGGAATGTTTTATGCTATATGTACCTCCTTGATGTCCATAGTTTAATTATTCTAAGGTTATCACCTAGCTCATGCATTTTCTATCTCAAAGGATTATCATTCCATATAACATAAGGTTGACTTGTTGGTATAATGGCATATGAAAATCATCACATTAATTGATAAATTCATTGTGTTGTAGGACACATAGATAAGTGCATTAAGAGAAATATGATGAATGTTACCTATGTAAGAAAAATTAAGCCCATGGAATGTGAAGAAGATTTATGTATCTACCTCCGTATCCTTACAAGATCTATTGCTACTGAGGGTTGCTAGCTCTTGAGGAACTTTCAAGAACTATGAGATATTGTATCTTAGATCACAGGAACTTTATAACGGTGATGAAGGGTCATAAAATTGCTATATAAATGAATGAAACTCATGTGTCTCCATAAGCATCGCTTGGTCTTGTCATACATATTGTATTTTGTGTTACAAAAATTGAAGGTTGGCTAACACAAGCTTCAAGAACCTACTTACCAAAGATGAAAGTAGGTAGGGGTACACAAGAAAACCAAGAGATTCCATCGTTGGAGAGAATGTTTGTAACATGTTTGGGCCATGTTACCCCCCCAGGCTAGGGGTAACTAAGGATATCATGTCTTGAGGCCCACAGGTAGAAGACATGGAGTACCGAGAGTCGGATTAAGCAGCAGAGCTCGTAGTGTCCCTCCTATTCTTGCTCATCACTACTCATCACCAGCAAAAGATCAACATCCACTGCATCAACTTGGTCCCAGAAGACAACAGGTCTTGCTTCATGAGGTAACAAGTCTGGTGTCATGGTAAGTGTCACTTTAATATTTGAAGCATTTGAACGTGTTGCAAAGAATCCTATATTGATTATGAAACGTTTGATTGTAAATTATACCTTTTTCCTAGTTTCACCTTAGTGGTTGTCATTGTGTTGCTACTAGGTGGTTCCTTGAAGGGTCATCATACCATTCCCATCCATGCTTACCACTTTATGTATTTATTCCCTTCTGTTTCCTCATCTTCTAAGTTTCCGAGTCCATTGACCCAAGAAGGAATTGTACCTAATTTCATGGGAAGAAGGGGCTAAAGGCCTAGAGGTGTTGTAGTTTGCAAAAGATAAAATCCAATATTATTGTCAGTCAAATTATATGTATAATTTATGAACATTAAACTATCGATCGGGAGTCTGTAAACTTAGAGATGCAACAAAATATATGCAGGATCAGAGCCTATTGATCTAAAATTGAAGAAGACTTGAAACTTGAATAAATATTGCAAGTGAAATTGTTATGTGTTTTTAAAGCAACCGGATCAATTTGCAACACATAATAAAGGATTACTTATGTAAAGATACACATAGACAGCATAATAAATCATTGAAAATCAAACATAAACACAGCAACTTGATAAAGGAGTTCACCCCACTCCGGGCTACATCTCCTGGTCCAGCTTCCAATGGATTATTATTATTAAATTGCTCAAAGTGCTCAAAAACATGTCTTATAGTGCTCAAAATGACAAACTGACTGCTTCAATGGCTCCGCAGCGTCCCAAAACCCCTGTCTGGGCTCTTTCGGCACCTGAAACGGTCGAAAAATGAAGAAGATCGCCTCCTTGAAGTCTCCCCTTCAACTTTGTTGTCTTTGGTTCTACAATCTGCACCCTTGTTCTCCAAACCTGGCACACACGCTCATTTAAAGCGGAAAAACCAAGACCCGTACGCAACCGCGCACCGGTACAAACCGTAGAATGGTTAGGGCGCCTCCAGCCCTTAACCGCCTCGGCACTGGGTCATATTACCCATGCGCCCTTGGGCTCGGCGAAAAAGTGGTTATTCGTTGGGCAACCACCCGCACGGTTAACCACCGGTCAAAACGGAAAACGTACGCGCGTTAACCAAAGGTTATTACAACCCCGCGCTCATTTAAATTACACATAACAAATACATTGCAATTGCAATGTATTGCAATGAAATATATATATATAAAATGGAACGCGCCAAAATACTTGAGCCATAACATATGGTCGTATGAATATATAATGTGTCCACGGGTCGGGGCTTGGCCCCGGCCCGACCCCCCTTTCAAATATTACAATATGTAAATTTAAATAGATTCAAATGCATATAGTTAACAAGAACTACAGCGTGGCCCAATGGCCGGGCGGTTGTGAGAAAACGTTGGCTCTGTGGGGAGGTCCGGGGATCGAACCCCGCGGCCTCCAATGTATTTTGCACAACAAATAAACCAACCAAATGGGGACACGTGGCGCCCATGGATTGGGCCACGTGTCTTCTTATTAT
>ML791976.1:83243-120793 GCA_009831015.1 Picea engelmannii | reverse complement strand
GTTTCAAATGGAAGATTTGAAACCTGTGGGCACACCTATGGTTACTGGATGCAAATTAAGCAAGGATGATAACTCACCTGATGTTGATCAAAGTTCATATAGGTCAATGATAGGCAGCCTGTTGTACATCACAACATCTCGCCCAGACATAATGCATGCTGTTGGAATGGTAGAAAGATATCAGTCTGCACCTAAACAGAGTCATTTGCTAGCTGTCAAAAGGATATTCAGATATTTGAAAGAAACAATGAACTATGGCCTATGGTATCCTAAGAATCAGAATTTTCAATTATCAGTCTACTCAGATGCTGATTGGGCTAACTGCATGGATGAAAGGAAAAGCACGAGTGGAGGTGCGTTCTTCTTAGGAGATTCTCTAGTAGCATGATTGAGTAAAAAGCAAGGTTCCATTTCTTTATCAACTACAGAGGCAGAGTACATTGTTGTTGCTACTTGTTGCACTCATGTATTATGGATGATTTAGACACTTGCAGACTTGTAGGTAAAATATGCTGCACCGATCCCACTTCATTGTGATAACACTAGTTCCATCAGTGTGTCCAAGAATCTTGTATTCCACTCCAAGACCAAGCATATTCCCATAAAATACCATTTTCTGAGAGAGCAGGTCACCAATCAGATTGTTCAGGTCCACTACATTCCAACCACAGAACAAATTGCAGACATCTTTACTAAACCCCTAGACAAGACACCATTTGAATATCTCCGACAGAAGCTGGGTGTCATCCCGTCTCACACCTAAGAGAGTCCATCCTGTTAGGGGGAGGTTGTATTGATTGAATATCTGATACCTCTGAAAAATACTGCAACAACTCAAGGGGAGTGTGTTTTCTTTGACATTGATGTCAAAGGGGGAGAAAAGAATAGGTTTGGGTGCCTTTGTTGCCATCAATGCCAAAGGGGGAGATTGTTGGCATGTTTTACAGGAAGGGTATGCTTGTCATTGATGCCAAGTACAACAACGATGATGGCTTGAGTACAAGTATAATGTGTCAGGTGGGCACCAGAAGTATTTTGGGAAGACGCAGCAGAGCAAGCTCGTGAAGACTAGAAGAGATAGTGCAGTGGTGTACACAGAGTGCAGAGTATGCGTGTTTGTCATTGATGGCAAAGATCACGACCAACAACACAACGATGATTGCATGGCAAGATCAGAAGCTAAATTCCATTTTGGGTATCATAAACAAAGACTCCATTTTGGAGGTCCGGATACCGGGAGTTAGAGGAGTCAAGAGTCGAGACTCTTCAGCACAGTAGTCCCGAAGTGCTGAAATGCGAAACGTCGAAAATCTCGAAATAGGCACATCAACCGGAGTTTCGGATACCCGGAGTTGGAGGAGTCAAGAGTCGAGACTCTTCATCACAGGAGTTCCGAAGTGCCGAAATACGAAACGTCGAAAATCTCGAAAGAGGCACATCAACCAGAGTTTCGGATACCAGGAGTTGGAGGAGTCAAGAGTTGAGACTCTTCATCACAGGAGTCCCGAAGTGCCGAAATGTGAAACGTCAAAAATCCTGAAACAGGCACTTCGACTGGAGTTTCGGATACCGGAAGTTGGAGGAGTCAAGAGTCGAGACTCTTCATCACAAGAGTCTCGAAGTGTCGAAATGTGAAATTGCGAAAGCGTTGTATGGATAAGCGCTTGGTCACCACCAATGGTCACATCGTCGAAGAGCTGTAAAGAAGAGCTCGAAGAGACAAGCTCCATTTCGGAGGTTGGGACATGGAGAGTCGAGCGACTCATCACAGAATCCCCGAAACGCGAAATGCGTGTTGAGAATTGGCCCCTAGTCATAACCTATGGTCACATCAACGAAGCCTCAAGGGAGGAGGTAGCACAAAGCTAATCTCCATTTTGGAGATCGCGACTTGGAGAGACGAGATGCCTCACCACAGGAATGCCGAAATGTCGAAATGTCAAATTGCGAAATGGCGAAATAAGCATGAGACCCATCATTTATGATCCAACGGTGCAGGTTATTCGGGAATATGATCGAAGGGATAATGTTGCTCTTCACAGTTAATCGATCAGTGGCGATTCAGTTGCTAATGTAGTTTTTGGAGGTTCACAGTGTAACTGCTAGAAACGACTGATTGTTTATGCCAGAGGATTGGAAGAGACTTCAGGGTGATCGCTAGAGAAGATGAAGAGTCTCAAGGCATCTACCAGTGGAATGAAGACTGTTCAGGAGGCGATTGACAGATGGAAGAGCGTTGAAGCCTGTAACTTCAACAAAGAGGATGAGCTCGACTGTGACAAAGAAGACGAAGAGTCTCGACTGCTAGACAGGTTAAGGAATCTTAGCATAACACCCAGTGATGATGGACACATGGGCTTAACAGCCAGAGAAGTCGAAGAGTTGCAATGATGATCAGGCAGAGCACTCGACATGAAGAGCATGTAGAAGCATTGCGCATATGGGATGCACAAGGTGCACAGAGACTATAAGAATGTAGAACAAAGAAGATATGGGGGCTGCTGTGTAAAGGAATCACACACGGGGAAATGGCATGCTGTGGGCAGGAGTTGAAATACACAGAAGAGGCATAATTCAGAGAATCAAAATAAGACGCAGAGCATAAAGCGTAGCAGAAGCAAAGAGCAGAGATGCATAGCTGAGACAATAAAAGAAGGCTGAGGTGCACTTGTAGAGAAGAGCAGAAGATCAGAAAGCACAAGAAGATGCAAGTAGAGAGACACCGATACAGGAGAGCAGAGCAGTGTAGGAGAACATTGATGAGACTGGTAAGCCATTGATGAACATTATATCAATGTAATAAGTTTCAGTAGCAAAGATTTATATTTCAGGGTGGTAGGGAGGTGCTAGGGAGGATTGTTGTCCTCAGAGGTTCAAGTGGGTGCTTGAACATAGGGAGTTGTAGCTTCCATCTGGTTGCAGCCAGAGAAAACAGGGTGGCAGGGTGGTGCAAGGGAGAACTGTTGTTCTCTGTTATACAGGTCGGTGCCTGTGTGATTGGAAGTTGGTGCTTCCATCCAGTTGGTGCTGGAACACTTAGGGAGTTTTTACTTCCTTCTAGTGGGTGTTAGAGAAACCAGGGAGTTGGTGTTTCCTTCTAGTGGGTGCTAGAGAAACCATGGAGTTGGTGCTTCCTTCTAGTAGGTGCTAGAGAAACCAGGGAGTTGGTGCTTCCTTCTAGTAGGTGCTAGAGAAAACAGAGAGTTGGTTTTCTCAGCAAGTTGCAGCTTGCAAAACAAAAGTTGTAGCCTCATTATGAGTTGGTGCTCATAAGTATGATAATGTACAGAATGTAAAGATTACTTATCATATAAAGAAGAAGAGGTTTTTACCCTTTATGGGTTTCCTCATGAAATATCTGTCTCTGTATATTTCATATGTGTGAATGATGTTGAATGTTCTATTCTTACTTCCCTGCATTATTGTGATTGTCATTTAGTGCTCTACAAAGAGTTTAAAATAAGCATAATTGTTTAAGCTCCGTAACAACTGGTTCACCCCCCCTCTCAGTTGACCAACAGTAAGCTACCTTACCAACCCTTTGAATCACCCTATAGGGGCAATAAAAGCGAGCCTTAAGATTTTATGCACCACTTTTCTTTAGTGAAGACTGTCTGTATGGTTGTAGTCTCAAGAATACCAAGTCTCCCACTTTTAAAGCGTGCTCGATCATGTGCTTGTCCGCATAGATCTTTTGTTGATTCTTGGCCATCTGTAAATTTTCCTTGAGTGTATTGAGGATATCTTGACTCTATTTGATCCAATCCTTGGATTTGGGAGCCTTGTTATCCCCAAATGCCAAATCAACAAATGAAGGAACATCATAGCCATATAATGCTTAGAATGGGGTCATACCAATGGACATGTGGTAAGTGGTGTTATAAAAATATTCGCCCAATTGTAACCACTTGACCCATGCCTTATGTTGCTCGAACACATAGTTACGCAAATACCCCTCGAGCCATTTGTTCACGATCTTTGTCTAACCATTTGTCTGGGGGTGGTAACTAGTGCTAGGGGTCAATTATGTGTCAACCAACCTAGACAACTCCTACCAAAATGCACTAAGGAACATGATGTCCCTGCCATTGACAATGTACTTCGGCAACCCATGGAGTCTGAATACTTCCCTAAAGAACAACTCTGCTAGTTGTGTTGCCTTGTATTATGAGGATATGGCAAAGAAATGTGTAAATTTGGTCAACCGATCGATCACTACATATATGCAATCTCTTCCCTATACTTTAGGTAAACATGTGATGAAGTCCATGGATATGCTTTCTCACTTCTGCTCCAGAATGGGAAATGGTTGTCGTAACCCCACAGGATGAGTCTGCTTTGACTTGTTTTGCTGACAAGTCATACACTCCCTCACATGTCTCAGAACATCATCTTTGAGGCCCTTCCATGTGAACCTCTCCCTGGTCTGCCTATAAGTTTTAAAGTACCTATGATGCCCTGCCAAGGGTATATCATGCATAGCCATCATAATATTCTCCTTCAATGTAGACTCTGGGACTAAGTATATGCGGTCCTTGTAGTAGATGATGCCATCCACCACTTTGTACTTGTCATCCTGTGCAATGTGATACATCAACACACAAGCAAATTTATCCTTGGAATACTCTACCAAGAGATGATATTTCCAATTAGTTGAAATCTCTGCAAGTGAGCATATCTATGGTTTCTTGGAGAGAGCATCAACAACTGCATTTTTCTTCCCTTTCACATACTCAATGTCGAATTCATATGCCTGCAATTTGCCGACCCACTTATGTTGCCTCTCATTTAACTCCTTCTACCCTAGGAAGTTTCTCAAACTGTTGTAGTCAGTCTTAACCATAAATTTTCCACCTACCAAGTATTGTCTGAACTTTTCCAAGGCATGCATGATTGCAAGCATTTCCTTGTCGTGGATGGAGTAGAGTCTTTCTGACTTCATGATCTTTCTGCTCTCATATGCTATCGAATGTCTCTTTTGCATCAAAACCGCTCTTATCCAATCACCCGACACATCACACTCAAGCACAAAGGGTTGAGTGAAATAAATAAGTGCTAAAATTGGGCATGTGCTCATCACTTCCTTCATCCTGTCAAAAGTCCTTTGGGCCTCCTTTGTCCACCTAAATGCACATTTCTTTGTGAGATTTGTAAGTGGTGCAACCAACTGTGAGAATCCATTTACAAACCACCTGTAGTAATTGCATATCCCAAAGAATCCATGCAAGTGCATAAGGTTCTTGGGCGGTGGAAAATCTAGTATGGTCGAGATCTTCTCCCTATGCACTTGTACTCCTTGAGCATTGATCACATGACCCAAGTATAGGATCTTTGGCATGCCAAACTCACACTTTGAATCCTTGTAATATAGTGATTGATCCTCCATAATGCTCATAATCTCATCCAGATGCTCCAAGTGTTCCTCCCATGTCCTGTTATATATCAGAAGATCATCAAAGAATACCAAATTCCTTAACTGCTTTTAAAATATGTAGTTCATGCAAGACTGAAAGGTGGATGGTGCATTGGTGAGCCCAAAAGGCATGACCAGAAAATCATAGTGTCTATAATGGCATCTGAAAGCAGTCTTGGGAATGTCATGCTCTTTGAATCTAATCTGACGATACCTCGATCGAAGATCAATCTTCGAAAAATAAATAGCTCCATGCAACTCATCCAAAAGCTCATCAATCCCAGGGATAGGGTATAAGGATATTCTATGCACATACTCATGGTTCCATCCTTCTTCTTGACCAAGACAATTGAAGAAGCAAAAGGATTGGAACTAGGTCTGATATGCCCCATCTTTAGTAACTCCTTGATGGCCTTTTCTAATTCATCTCTAAATTTATTCTGGTGCCTATAAGGAGTGGTTATTACTAGTTTTTCTTCCTCCTCCAACTCAATGGTGTGCTCAAATCCCCTGTCACTCAATATCCCTGGCGGTATCTATCCAAAAACTCGATCATGTTTGCTCATTAGTGTCTGGATGTCTACATGATATTGTTGGTTGTTGTCTGAAGGTTTCTGAGTGGTGATCAAAAACTCTATGGCACAAGCTACATCCCCATGTCGGAATATACCCTCCATCCATTCGACTAAAACGATCCTAGGAGTATCATTGCACATGCCCCTCAAAACTACCTTTTTTTCATCTGTTTTCCTGAATTCCATCTCCATGGCCTAGTAGTCAACATAATGTTTTCCCAAGGAAACAAGCCATTGGACACCCAATATGATATTGGTGTATGATAGCTCAACTACATAGAAATCATCGATCATCGTGTAATTTCCCAATGCTACACATAACTGTGGAATCTTCTGTGTGCAAGGCATGTTGTGCCCGCCCGCTACCACTTCATCAAACCCCTCAAAGTCAATTTTAGGAATGCTCCTCCTGCCCACCAAAGTTGAGTCAATGAAGTTTTGGGTTGCCCCACCATCAATTAGCACTGTGACACAATTCCCCTGTACTACTCCATGGATATTGAAGGTGTGAAATCTAGGTACACTCGGTAGAGTGGTGATAGCTCCACTCTTGACCTCCTTGTGTGGTTTCTCATCAGCTAATCTATCATGCTCGTTGTAATGTACTTGTTGTGCTTCCTCCTCTTCATAACTATCTGAAAGTACCTCTATATAGTGCACCTTTCCCTTTCCCATACATATGTGTCCCAGTTCCCAAGGGTCTTTACAGTTGAACTAAATCTTCTTTCTTCTCAACTCATTACGAGTTGCCTTGTCCAACTTCTCCTTATCGATCCCCTCTTTCTGAAAAAGTTTTTTGTCCTTTTTTTTCTGAGGAATGAAAGTATTAGAGAATTTTTTTGTCTTTAGGACTGTTATTGCACAAACTGTAGGTTGGAAAAATCTCGACCCAATCCATGAGATGGCAATAACTATGGGAGATTCTACCCACTGTCACCTTAGATAAACCCCCCCCTCGCTTTAGTGAAGGAGAAATCCAACTCAAGGGGGGAATCCCGGGTGACCATGGGGGGAAATAAGATGGAAAGTGAGGTTATGGAAGTGATACCCCTATAGATCAAACTACTAAGTGTAGAATGGCTTGCATACAAGTCTCAGAGATTATTAATGATTGCCAAGTGCTTGAGTACCTACAGAAGATAGTTGTACTTGCCTGAGACACAATAAGAGACAAGTATACAAGCTCAAAGATTAAGTGAACAAGCAAGTTAAGCTTGTTTTCCCAAACTACGGCAGTAAACAAGAGTATATATCAACAAGGAATAAAGCTAATTACTCCAGATTTAACCACTCAAAGCATCAAAGATTTGTTGAGAGATGAAGTATAAAACATGTAGATTAATTCCCAATACTTTAGCACAAACTTTAGTTGTATTAGAGGGTTGTTGTATGATGTTTTTGGAGTATATTTGTAAAATCCAAATGGTTGTAGCAAATATTTTCTACACCAGCAAGTTCCAACCCCTAAAACAAGCCAATAATCTGACAAAAAGTTCACCAATTAGTAGTAGAAAAATAGCGATGGCTTACTAGCAAATTTCCACGATTGAAATGCAAGTTAAATTTAAAGAGATAGAGTGATTTTCTGCAGCCCTAATAGCTGTAGCTTTTATTTATTTATATCTCAAAGTATACTAGGCCAATCAAGATGCCCTGGAGGCTTTAGCAAGCCTAAAGCATCAAGAAAAGATTCCAACTTGAACAAGATCAATATCTCTCCAAATTATGTTTACCAATGCAAGTAATTTATTTCTCCAAAGCAATAAATGATTAATGCCTTGCCAAATGGCTTATGGAGTCTTCTTGTATTAAGTTAGGACTACTGAATCTCAAGGGGTGTAAGCCCTTTTACTCCTTTGAGATAACAACCCTAACAAGGTAAAGTCTAGGAGGGTGTAAACCCTTTTACTTCTCATAACAACCTTTGTAATAGTCTTTTCAACGAACAATAATGATAAAACTTGGTGGAGGGTGTATGCCCTTATACTCCTCCAATGATCTAGCCAGTCACAACCATGGAACAAGAAAGAAACCTAATAAAGTGCATATTTTCTTTACCCATTCCAAAAAATGCCAAGACAAACCCTAGTTACCAATCATTATTCATCACCAAAGAAAGAGAAATAACCTTCAAGAGATATTGCACCACTTCATTCCATAAGAAAAGAGAT
Source organism: Picea engelmannii (assembly GCA_009831015.1). Classification (NCBI taxonomy): domain Eukaryota; kingdom Viridiplantae; phylum Streptophyta; class Pinopsida; order Pinales; family Pinaceae; genus Picea; species Picea engelmannii. The sequence continues at coordinate 112,634 of ML791976.1, read as the reverse complement.
AAACCATATCACAAGAGAGAGAGAGAGAGAGAGAGAGAGAGAGAGAATGAATTTTCCTAAGAGGGGTGCAAATTTCAGCCAAGTATCTTCTCCAAGATGGGAGAGTTATGATCAAAATGAAAAGGAAATGATACTTATTTATACAAAATTTCTAAAAAGTGTTTATCCACTTAAAATTAATGTAAACCACAAAGTAAGGAGGTCGACCTCCTTTACTTTGCCCCTTTACAAGATAATTTTAAAATTGCACATAAGAAAAACCCTAAAATATGATGTCATCTCCTTAAGGAGTGACATTTTGGCACTTTGGTCAAGTCGTTGGGGCTGAAGGAGATAGTGCCAGGCCTCCAAAGGCCATGCATCCTCATGCCAAAGGTTTCCTCCTCACTGCAAGGGATTTTCCCATCAAAAGGTGCCAAGTTTCCATCATCACCACCAAAACCCTAGCCCTAGGGTGACGTCAAGCCCTCCATGTGACATTTTGGCCTTCAAAAGCAAAACATTAGGTTTGTAGGGGCTAGGTGAGATCTTTCATGGTGTCTCTCGGGCCTCCAAAGGTTGTCATCATCATCCGGTGTGCGGTCCATGGTATCCACCCTGTTACATAATCAAAAGCATCTTTTAAATGCAACACACTCAAATGCCTCAAATATTGAAATGACACTCACCATAATACTTGGCTTGTACCTCATGGAGCAAGATCAAATGTCTTCTAGAAGCAAGTTGGTGTGGCAGATACCATTGTGATGAATCTCAGATCTGTGGTGGTGAGGTGAGCCTCTATCTGTGCAAGTGTATGTTGTCATCCATTTGTCTCTCGGTAGTCCATGTATGCAACTTGAGGGCTTCAAGACATCATCTCCTTAGTTATCCCTAGGAAATCAGGATAACAAGGACCTTCTCCTCCATGTCTCATTTCGTGATGATGGCATCCTATAGAGTCTATGGTTTGAGGGCCTTCACCCAACCACGTAGTGGCTCAGATAAACCCTCAGTGAACAACATTACCAACCTCTGCTCAGATATATCTCCCATTGTGACTGCAAGCCTCTAAAACTCTGTAATTTAAGCATCCAATGTCCCAACCTGTTTGATTTGTGCCAATCTAAAATGTAATTTCAGATCCTTCTTTTCAAACCTCTCCATCAACTTATGTGTGATGTCTAGATGAGAGGTAATGCTAGCATGTCCCAGAGTGACCAATCCATGGTACAACCACTCATGGGCCTCTCCATATAAATGCAAGGTAGTGAATTTAATCGCTTCCACCTCCGTCATAGGGTTGAATTGGAAGTATGTGTATGACTTCTGTACCCATGCTCTAGTCATGCACTTGTTGGAACCATCGAAGGAAGGAATGTATAACTTTCCCATCTTCCACATGAGATCAATGTTTTGTGGACCCTTGTTGATATCCCTTTGTCTATTATTGTATTTGATGCCACAGTAGTCCTATAGTGACATGGCTGCTTGAAACCCCTCACCAAGAACCTGAAACTCCTCCCATTAATCATTACAGGTTTCACCCAATCCTTGTTGCCCTTGATTTCCTGTCTGTTGCTCTCCCAAGAAATTTGGCATAAGAGATCTAGGAATCACTCTATTGGTGGTCCTAGTGCCAACGTGTGCGTGAATGTTATTGTTGTTTCCTTTTGCATGATTCCCATTAGAACCCCCTGCACCATTGTTACCTCTACGGTTTTGGTTCCCATTGTGTCCATTAATGCCACCAAAACCATTATTCCCCCCGTGGTTTTGTTTCACTTGAGTGTTGTTAATTAATTGAGTCAGGATTTGTGCCAACTATTGCTACCCATTGGCTATACCTTCTAGGATCTACATGGTCATATCCTCATTATTGTTGACCCCGATGTCTCCTTCTGGCTGGTTCTCTTCTTCTGCTTCTTCTTCTTGGTTACATATGTTTTTTTCCTCTCGTTGCCTTCTACTTTTGTAAGTGATGCATTATCCGTCTCCTTGCCTCATGAAACCATAAACCCCCTCCGACTGGCAGGACCGAGGTTCTGATACCACTATAAAATCCCCCATTGGTATATATCTTTTTGTTGAAGATACAAGTATATAGGTGAAGAATTTAGCCCAACAAGTAAATATGGCTGCCAATAATTAAATGACAAACATGTAGATGAAAATAATGGATATTCACCCCCTTTCAACAACAACAATATCATCCCAACAACAAGTAATAACAAATATAGGGGGAAACGACTTTCCCACACTAGAAAATCGACCAACAAGAGAGATTTCAACCTAATGGCATAAGAATCAACCCCAAACACAGGGTATCGCTGCCAGCAAGGAGAGATATCAGTTCTCTTAGCAAACTCAGTCTCTAATGGTTAGAAAATCGGCCCCACCACCTCAAATACTCTCCCAACAAAGGCACGCGACCCTCCTACAACAAGAACCTCAACCCACAAGGAAACAATGCCACCTCACACAAAAATATGCGCCCAGTTTCAAATAAATTTTCTCAGGTTGAGGAGACTCGGCCCACAAGGAGTAACTCAGCCTCCACACTCAAGGAAATGTTGTCCCAACACTAAATACTCAACCTCAAGACCAAACTCTCCCTTCTTTAACCAAATTGACCTCTATAAATGAAGAACTCAGCCACAAACAATAAACTCAGTTACCAAAATGTTGAAACTCCTTCACAATGAAGCACAATGAAAATATCCGGTTGATCTTCTCTCCATGACCAACTAGGGTGGATGGTCTCACCACCGAAACCAATCTTCTTCTCTAGGGTTTTTCGTTCTAAGAACCAAAGCCACAAGAGCTTTCTCAATTTTATTTTTAGAAGATAACAATTGCATAATGAGAGAGGGTGCCCTCATTCTTATTTTATCTCCTCGTTGACCCTTTTCAGACCCATTTATCCTCTTAAGAAATTAAAGTGACTTTATAAACTTAAGTCACTTAAAACACCCTTTTTATTAATTACTAATGCCAATTTAAAAAAAGTTACTTTTATGTCCGTGTGACATTAAATAATTAATTAATCCTCTTTTCCACTGACAATAGCCTACATGAATCACTTAGGCTATTACGTCAATATTTTGGAGAGATCATTTGGAAAGGGACATTACACAATCAATATCCCTTGGAATGTAGATCGAAATTCACTACTTACATGCAAATTTCAATGGTCAAAAGTGAGGAAAACTTGTTGAGAAAGAGAGATTACTGCAACCCTAGTGGATGTAGCTTAATGTTTGTTACAACAGACTAATCACTTGGCCAATCAAGACACCCTTGAAGCATAAGAGATTCTAAAGCATGTGTATTTCAAATCCAACTCGAGCAATTCCCAAACCTCAAGTTTCATGTTTACCAATGCAACAATTAACAATCTCCAATGCAAATATTAGTGCCTTATTATTGGGTGAATATAGTCTCTCCCTTGGTAGGAAAACTAGGAAAACAGGAAGAAGATATTTTTTTTTAGAGTTAAACCCTTATAAAACCCTACAACAATCCTTCCAAATCATTTAGCTTGGAAACCAAGATGAACTAGGAAGTTTCTCAAGGGGTGTAAACCCTCTTACTTCCTAGAGAAATAAACCCTAGCTAAGCCTTGCAACAAGAGTGTAAATCCTCTTACTTCTTGTTGCAAGATTGATAGCACTTCAATAGCAAAGAAGAATAAACCTTGGTGGAGGGTGTAATCCCTTTTACTCCTCCCAGGGTTTAAAATATATTTCTTGAATTTAACAAGCAAGATGACAACAAATTGTAGAAAATTACTCACCAAAATCCAAGAGATAACATGCAAGAGACCCTTTCTACTGAGATATCATCCACAAATTTCCAAGGAAATACCACCATAGAAGTCGTTGTCCTTTAGTGCTCCAAATAACAAGTGTTGCATCCATTGTGACAAGAAAATAGAGATAGTGAATTGCCCAAGGGGGGCAAAATTTCAGTCTAAGGGCAAATTTATCAAGTGATGAGTTGTGATAAAATGAAAATGACTTGCCTCATATTTATATGAGGAAAACCCAAGTCATGTTTGTCCACATTACAATTAAAACCTAATTTTAGGCTAAAACCTAAGTTACAATGTTTAATTAGCAAATCAATTTTCTCTTTTTGTCCACATAAGCTACAAAATGATGGGACATAAGCCCATAAAACTCTTCTCCAAGGTGGAACGTGTGAAGATAAGCCTCCCAAGGCCAAAATGTCATGCTAGAAAAGTGCCACGTCATCCCCATATCAAGCAAGAAGGTGGGGCTTCAAACCCACAACACCACCAAGTGCACTAAAAGGCCAAACATCATCACAAATGTGTGACGTCAAGCTCCCCAAGAGAAACATTTTGGCATAGGAGGGTGACATCACCCCTTCTTCATTATCTGGAGCCTTGTTAATTTGTTAGAGAAGTCCCCCAAGGTGCAACGTTCATCATCTTGGCCCCCCAATGAGTGGGGCGCATCATTCATCCAATGGGATTTCAAGCCCCTATGAAGGTCCAAGTGGCGTAGTCCCTTCATGAATGTCTTCCACCGGGCACGGTCCTACAAAGACAAGAAAATACACCCTCCAAGGGTCCACAAGTCACATGTATCATGCCAAGTAATCCACATTTAATTAAAGAACCAACAAAACAAGTGCATTAAGTCCCCCCTTTTCAAATTAAACACATGCTCAAAGACCTTCTAAACTTTTCCAAATTTAGATATGGGAGGGGTTTCATGGTGCCCTATCGGGTAGGCCAATCCCCAGGTCAAGGAATGTTTCTTAGGAAGACCCTCTCCAGGCCATGTAGTGGGTATGAGGTGGATTGGGATGGTACTTTTGGGCATTGGGTTCTTGACATATCAAGGGCTCACATTGTCTCATTTATGGGTTCCTTTGTGGAGGGTGTGTTGCATCCCTTCGTTTGCAATGCAATATTTTTCCAAGCCCTTTATTTTTTATGGTTCGAACATTGAGTTCTATGTGCAATGAAAAGTAAAAGAGCACCGCAATACAATTGTAGTTAGAACACATTGAGTGCCATATGCACTGGAAATTAAAGGACACCATAATGCTTTCCCCCATCAAGCGAGACATTTTTATTTATTTTCCTTTTATAAGGTCCTTCATTTTTATGGAGAAGCATTTCATTGGTCTATGGACCTTAGGACGAGCATCTAGAAGGATATATTATGGATTTTGTCTTTTACAATGCTAGCTATAACACCTCTAGGCCTTCAACCCCTTCTTCCCATGAAATAAGGTACAAGCCCTTCTCGGGGTGAATGAACCCAAAAACCCAAAAGATGAGGAAATAGAGGGGAAGAGGTGTGGAAAGTGGCAAGTATAAAAAAGAATGGTATGATTAACCTTCGAGGAGACCCCCCAGTAGCAACCCCTTTCCCCAGGGTGACCCACTTACTAGGAAACAATGTCAACCACTAAGGTGAAATGAGGAAAACAGTATAATTTCCAAGCAAACGTTCCATAATTAAGAGAGGACCCTTTGCAACATGCTAAAATGCTTCAAATATGAAGGTGACACTTACCATGAAACCAAACTTGTTACCTCATGAAGCAAGACCTGTTGTCCTTTCTGGACCAGGTTGGTGTGGCAGACATTGCTATGCTACTGACGATGAATGGTGATGTCTTGTAGAGAGGTGGAGCTTTGTCTGCTCAACGTGGGATCAACTGGTCATTTGGTTCTTGACACTTCCAAGTCTTCTACCTGCAGGCCTCAAGACATCATATCCTTAGTTACCCCTAAGTTGGGGGGGTAACAGGAACCAAAAGAACATAATCTCATCAGAGATCATCAAGAGGTTGAAGTTGCCAAGACCACCATACCCGAAACCCTACAACATTTTTTGGCTAAACCGGGGATGAGACATCCATGAAAGTCAACAATGTCGCCTACCCTACATCATCAAGCCCTTCAAATATGAAGTATTATGTGATGTTTCCCCACTTGAAGTTTGCGATGTTCTTTTAGTACAACCATATATATGGAAACACCATGTTGTATATGAGTCTCGACCTCATAGTGTCATTGTTACTTTGGGAAGACAACTCTACAAGATACCAAAAGTTGTTCAACCTACCACAATCTCTTTGGTCACAACCAAGAAATGTAGGAAGGTAATCACCCAATCTAGGAAATTTTTCCTCTTCATGGTTCGCTTTGAAGGTGAATGGAATATCACCATGACATCAAGAATGGTTGCACAAGGTATCGTGATCTAAATAGAAAAAGCAGGTAGACACAATAGTGAAAGCATACAAATATATCTTCACCTCGCATGTGTGGGTACCTCTACATTGCCAGGTCAAGCATTCAATTGATTTGTTACCAGGTTCACCTAATGACCTAGTATACATGCATTCTCTCATGGAAAATAAAGAAATCAAATGCCAGATTCAAGAGTTAATCCAAAAGGGGCACATTGAACCAAGCTCCTCACCTTGCAGAATCTTCAATAAAACTTGGGTTGAATATTTGCAGCACATTCAACAGGTCCTCAACATCCTATGACAACACAAGTTATATGCTAATCTAGAAAAATGATCATTTGGAATGTAGAGCATCCAATATATGGGATACATCACGGATGAACATGGTGTGCATGCAGATCCAACCAAGATCCAAATCATTCACGACTAGATGGCCCCGACAACTCTAACTAAGCTTTGCAGTTTCTTGGGCCTTGCCAACTTTCATCGTAGGTTCGAGTTAGGGTTCTCTCATGTTGCTTGGCTCGTCAGCCACATCACCAAGGGTGGATCCAGGGCTAATTTTGTTTGGGTTGAGTCATAATAAGAATCATTTGAGGATCTGAAACACCACTTATGTTCAATGCCCGTACTCACTTTGCTAGATCTGCAACAACCCTTTAAGATTGATATAGATGCTTTAGACTATGCAGTGGGCGTAGTCCTCACTCAACATGGCCATCTAATGGCCCACCATAGTGAGACACTCTCAGATCTCATCCACGAGTACCCCACCTATGATAAGGAGATGTACTCCATTGTATAAGCTTGCCGCCAATGGAAGCATTACATTCTTGGGAAGGAGATCATCATCCACATTGATCACAAGCCCTCACATTGCATGCAAACGTATGGAAAGTTACAAAATGACTGCCACCAAAAGTGATCCACCTACCTGCAAATTTTCCACCTGAACATTGAATACATAAGGGCAACACAAATTGAGTTGCTAACTGCCTCAATCAAGCTCTAGTTGCAACACTGACCATGGTGCTCAAATCTTGCATCCATGAGACCTCCAGGTGATCCCAACTATATCACAATGATACAAAATTCAGTGCTATGTATCAAACACTAGGCGCATACACACTATTTGTGGATTTTAATCTCTGGGATGAATTGTTGTGTCATTTGGGCCATTTATGTGTTACTTCAAGCGAGCATGCAAAGTTGATTTGGGAAGTTGATCACAGTGAAGTGGCAGGACATTTTGGTGTGGAAAAGACCATGGCTATACCATAAAATTACTTTTGTTGACCAAGGCTTCGACAATATGTCAACAAGTATATCATATCATGCATTGCTTGTGCCATTTCCAAACCCACCATTGTTATCTCAAGATTTGCCTCACCCTATGCAAATTTGCTCAGAAGTCCTTTTCCATTTCCCTATGTAGACTTGAAGTCCCTTTTTGCAGTTCCCAGAGCTAAAAAATAATATTTTTCCACATATACGCACCCTAACTATTATACAACATGTGTATATGCAGGTTTCACCATTACAGCCCGTGTACATCGGGTTTTGTGCCCAAAATTAGAAAATGGTGTCGGGTTTCCATGTCACGTCACGAGATCCACGATCCTTGACCTTTCATATACTGGAAACGTTTCAACTCGGCCCTTCAGTTACATTTGAAGGCTATAAATGGGCCATATCCAAGATGTGGAAAAGAGGAGAAGAATTTAACTTTGAAAGTAAAGTTACTTTGGAGAAATTACTCACTTCATATTGAGTCTGCATCCCTTTGTCCTTTTAAGTTTGAACACATTGTTCATCCCCCAAGCTCTTCCCTACTTGATGGAGAACCTCATTGTCTCTCTTATATGAGCTTGCCTTTGGTGGAGGATTGAAGTGGTGGAGGCCCAACTGGAAGGGACTTAGTTTCTTGGTTTCGAACGTGCCAACACTAAATTTTGCCATTCATACACTTCTATTGATTACATTTTAATAGAAATACTCTTTTCTCGTCTAATTAATGTCTTTCAAATATTTGAATTGTTATTCCATGGGCATACTTGTTATGAATATTGATGGATTATGCTATTGTATGTGCTAACTTTATATATTTTCACCATATGCTTGTGTATCTTGGTTGTTGAGGACAAGTTGCAGGTATATCACTTTGAGACGAGTGCTCAATGGTGGACTTCATTGAACGTCTAGATGAGGTAGGCTCTTTATCTTGTCTTGTTATCATTTTGTTTATATAGCATACTTGAGATTAGAGTTGATTTCTGCAGTCATTTTTGTCTGTTGTGGTTTACCCCATGCCATAGAGTGATTTTTCTCGTAACAGAATTGGCGGCCATACTAGGGATAAAATCTTCTTTTCGGGGTTTGGAGTTTTTTTCTTGTTTGATTGCTCTCATTTATATTGAGTTTCTTGTCGTATGATTGCTTTACAACCTCTAGTCACTTTGAGTCTGAGTTTCTTAGCCTTATCCTTAACCTGACAATGTTTCAATACATATACGCGGGTTTTTGCTTGACAGTCGCGTACATACGTGAGCTGTCATTATGTCGGAAGCATATATACGTGGTTTTCTCTTGAACAGTCCCATACATCATTCTTGTATGCTTGGTTGCTGAGTTTGATGTTTGTTGGGTAGGTTTTCATGGTTGTTGGGTCTTCTTAGGTCTCTGTTATGATTGTTAAGTGCCTGCAGAGTGATAGGAAACCTTTCTTTGGTTGAACTTTTGGGCGGTTTTTCTTTCTCATCATCCTTTTCATTGATTGTCCTTGCATCTTGGGTTGGCTGTTTGCTTCTTGATATTCTACTTGGTTTGTCTCTGCTTACATACAGTAGGGTTTTTATATCAAGTTGTTGTTCAGTCCTTGCATTTTCATTCTTTTATATTGAAAATACAAAAATGTACATTTTGCATTTTTTGCATTTGATCTTTTAGGTTCTTATCATTGATCTTAGTACATGTATAGAAAGATTGCATCTTATTTGGAATTGCAAAATTAAATTGGAAATTGCATGTTTGAAAAGCTTATCATTTATTTTGAATTGAAGTCAGGACTTTGCATTTTATTCATATTCATTTACTTTACTTGTTGAGTCATAACATCATCAATTTCACCTCCACACCTTTTTGAGTAAACAAGGCCACTAAAAGTAACGTTGGTAAATTTAAAATTGATTAGAAACAACTTTATTTTTAGGGTGCACAAACTAACTTAGGATTTAGAGCCTTGGAATAGGATTTTGTGAGTAAACTTCTCCAAGGATATTAAAATCAACATATGTGTCTGACTAAGGGAGTGGTGAAATCCATTGTATAATTGGTGATGTCAGGAGGCTCCGCTTACACCGAAGTTAACCACGAGGTCACATGAGGTTGGTTGAGGGGATATCCCCCCAATACCTTATTAGTGTCAGAGATATTTCTGTGGATCTATTCGTATGTGGGGGTCTTGATAGTACCTTTACCTCTGTGAGAGGTGGTGTTTTCAAGATTTTGGGCTTTGCTACCATGCCCATACGGTAGACCTGAATTACGATTGTTCGCCAACGACATCAGTTATATCGTGGTGGCTTATTTGCTTGACATAGGTACCACATAGGTTACTTGCATGGGTTATTCTGCAGGTACCCTGAGTCAGATAAGTGTCGGACAACACACATCCTTTACGAAGGATTACCTCTCCGGGGTGATTATGAAACCTCTAATGTTTTGAAGGGAGTCTCAAGCCTCTCTTGGGCTAGGCATACCTACTTTAGTGAGGGAGGCCCCTTTCAACCACTATATCTTGTTTGTGTGCATATTGGCCTTTTGTTTATTTTGGTGTGCTCTTTGATTGTTAGTTGGCCTTAGAATTTTGTATTGCGTCGTGATTTTTCATTGTTATGGTTAGTGGAGCCCCCGTGACTCCCTTAGTTAGTGCTACCCAACCCATGGTCTTTTCTCATTCCATGGGGGCGAATCCTTTTGTATTTCTGAGTGGTACGTTGAATCATGATACTCAACCAATAGCTTGGGCCTCTAATCATTTTTCTCGTGGTATTCCAGACATGTCTTCGCATTTTCCATCCTCTGTCTCATCTCCTTATGTGAATCCTAGTTTTGGGTCTGGGAGCATGATGCCTCCTTATTCTTCCTTTTTGTTTGGTGGGAGTCATATCCCTCAACAAACTATTACGGTAGGAGGTTGGAATCTTCCTTCCTATGGATCCAATCCTAGCTTCACTTTTCCAGGAGCAAGTGCTCAAATGGGCGGTCATTCTACTTATTACATCTTGTCCATCTATCCTTCTTCCTCTATGCCGGTTCCTACGAATTATTTTCCCATGGCAGATCTCCATCTGTCCTCTGGTGTTTCATCCGGGGGTAGTCAGTTTTATAGTATGGGCAACCCCCTTCATGAAGTCCATTCGTCTGGGGGCAACATATATCCTCACATGAGTAACCCTTGTCATGATGTTTTCTCTTCACAAATGTCTTCTTCGGTGATGACGCCTTTACAACCCTTTATGACTCAGTATGGAGGAATATACCATCATGCCGAATAGGCCCATGGTGTATACCAAAACCCTTCTCGGCCTGCAATTTCTCAAAATTCGTCTTTCCTAGAACCTTGGTCTCGAATGTCGCAACCAACTACCGCCACAAGTCCAGTCACTGTGAGTCATACTGGAATTATATCACCAACCTCTTCTAGTCATGTTGGAGATTTGCTACTAGCCTCTGCAAGTCATGCTGGGAGCATGTCACCAGCCACTGCAAGTCATGCTGGGGGCATTCATATGATTGAGAAGATTACATGTATAAGACGTAAGCCCAAGTTATTTTGTAGGATTTGCAGAGGAGATCACCTTACTCGTTTGTGCCCTACTACTGTTGTGGTACAAGAAGCATGGTCCTTGCCTGGGGGCCCTTCAGGTTCTGATTCGTCTTTGGTTTCCCAACATTCTAATCCTTCTTTGGTTGATACAGTGGTCTTGCCGATGCAATATTCGGATGAAACCACTCTTCCTTTTGGGGGTGATGTGTTTCTTGACCATGTTGTCTTGCATCTTGTTCAACCAACGGTCGTGTCGATGCAATCTTCGACCGAAACCACTCTTGTTTTTGGGGGTGATGCATCTCTTGACCTTGTTGTCTTGCATCCTATTCAGCCAATGGTTGATGAAGTGGTCGTGCCGATGCAATCTTCGGTCGATCCTGCTCTTGTCTTAGAGAGTGACAAGTCTAAGGAAGTGACATTGTCGATGCAATCTTTGGTCAATCCCACTCTTCTTTTGGGGGGTGATGAGTCTTTCGACCATGTCCTTAGCATTTCTAGTTTTGTACCTTCTGCACAAGGGAGCATTCCACTCTCTTTGAGTATGCTCCCTCCAAGTACTAGGGTGGTTTCATTTGATTGGAATGATCTTGTATAGCCTCGACTTCCTTCTTCTACACCCTTCCAGATAAGGGGAATTCTTCGGTATATTGTAGATAAGGTAACCTCTGCAATTATTTTATCCTCCTCTACTTGGAAAGCTTTGTGCTTTCCCAAGATTGTGTCAGTTATCTGTGATTTACTGACTTTTGACAGAAGTCTTGCACGGGAGCCTTGGCCTCCCCAATCATATGTTGCTTAGAACAACATCCTCGAGTCTTGTTTAAGCTCTTTTTCGACTCTCTCAAAAAGCGAAAAAATTGTCGAGTGAACTTGTCTCTTTCACACTCGTTAATTGGATCTAAAAGGAAGTCTATTTGGTGTAAGTTTAACCCTTTTTCAGACCAAGTAGACTAATTTCGAAAAAGAAATATTTTAGTGACTAGTGGCTAGAAGAGTTCTCGTGGGTATTGTTTTATACTTTTTCAGGCCCAGGGGACTAAATTTATGAAAAAGGACATTCTTTGGCATTAAGTTGTAATTGCATCTCATTTTATTGCTTGCAGTATTGAGCCTATTGTCGGTTCTCGCTTTCGCATTATAATCCTATCACCTCAGCAGTTTGCATCATCAGCCAAGCATAGCCTTGTTTATATCCTTTGCATCTTGACACCCTATAGCCTAAGAGGAAACATTCCCCCGAGTGTCCATATCCTGCATGCACCTCCTTGCATTGAGCATAGGTATGTTCCAATGTTGGAACTAGTTGCTTACTAGTGACACTCGTTTCCTCCTCTGTATCATATCATTCATTTGACTATGAAAAAACAAAAAAAAAGATGGGTGTGAAAAGAATATTATCTTATATTGGCAATAGTTGTGTCGCCTTTGAACATAGCACAAACGTTTGAGTCCACTTGTCATTAAAATTTTGGGTTAGCATGACCTTAGGAAGATGATCTCTTTACTTAGAGTTTACTCCCCCAACTGGTTACTCTTCCGGTCCCTATGGAGAGTTTGATTGGTGCCTCTTGCATCACAAAGTTTCATCATTGAGTCTATGCTGCCGGAGTCTTCCATATGTCTCATGCTCTTGTTCAAAGGATGTCTATTAACCTGTGTCAACCATTTCTCAGAACTCTTGACTTTGCATGTCGGCCATACCCTTAGTGTGTCTCAGAGTTACATTAAGTTGTATTCTTATCGTGCACCCTGGTCCTACTTTCATCATTGGTAGGTAACCTTGAACCCAATAGTCGACATTTCATCATTGGTTGCTGACTGGGGGGTTTCCCTTGTGTTTGACGGCAAGAAATATATTCACACATTGGGATTTGTGCAGTGTCTTGGATGCCATTAGCCTTATTGGTGGTTCCTCTCCTTTGTCAGCAATTTTCCTTATTGGTTGTTATTTAGAGGGTCTTTTCTGTGTATTGCTTGCATCTGGCGCACACAAAAGACGCACAAGGTCGTTGGTTCGTGAACATGTTCTTCGCCCGAATTCCTCCAAATCATAAATCTCCTGCTTTGTACCTCATGCTGAATGATGAGAGATGCCTTAATGCTCTCCTTTCAATGGGTCTCCTTCCATTGACTTTAGCCCATCTATTCTGGAAACGAGGCCTAGAGTCCTATGAGTACCCAGAGGCTTGCAGTCATTAGTGGCAGGTTCTCTCGCCATCGACAATTGGGAATACATCGATGTATCATGATTGATGGATTCTTCAAGTGTTCAACCTCAACACCTTTATTCATACTTATAAGAATGTACTCGGTGCCTTGATACCTACTTTCATTATTGGTAGGTTGTCTTGCGTTTGTTAACGATATACCTTAATGACTGGTAATCAAACGAAGTCTCATTGTGTTCGACCTCAACTCCTTTATTCACATGATGTGGACTTGCACCTTTGGTGGATCGTGTAGAAGACTTGAAGACATCAATTCATAGTCCCAACTTTCCTGAGCTGTTGCTATCTTTCATTGGACCAGTACCTATGTGACTTCAGTGATCATGGGAGATCAAATTGTACTCCATTGTATACAGATATCTTCATATTGATTTTGAGACTGGTTTTACTGGTCCTTGTTCGTGACTATGACAACCTATGGCATGTAGCCACCTTTGTATTGCCTATTCATGGCCATGAACAACTGTTTGGCATATTTTCACATGGATCTGCAGTATAATTCAACTTGGTAGCCATGTGCGCAAAGTCAGTATAGATTGTAATATTCTCATGAGCAACTAGCTCGTCCAACTAGGTCTCCATTACTCCACTTCTAGGTATTATAATGTATTTCGACCATCGCATATACTCCTCTGACCTCACACATTAAGGGGCATCTGTTATAGCAAGATTTGCCTCACCCTATGCAAATTTGCTCGGAAGGCCTTTTCCATTTCCCTATGCAAACTTGAAGTCTCTTTTTGCAGTTCTTAGAGCTAAAAAATAATATTTTTCCACAAATACGTGCACTAACTATTATACAACATGCGTATACACAGGTTGCACCATTACAACCCATGTACATCAGGTTTTGTACCCAAAATTAGAAAATGGTGTCGGGTTTCCATGTCACGTCACGAGATCCACGATCCTTGACCTTCCATATACTGGAAACGTTTCGACTCGTCCCTTCAGTTCCATTTGAAGGCTATAAATGGGCCATATCCAAGGTGTGGAAAAGAGGAGAAGAATTCAACTTTGAGAGCAAAGTTACTCTGGAGAAATTACTCACTTCATATTGAGTCTGCATCCCTTTGTCCTTTTAAGTTTGAACACATCGTTCAACCCCCAAGCTATTCCCTATTTGATGGAGAACCTCATTGTCTCTCTTATATGAGCTCGCCTTTGGTGGAGGATTGAAGTGGTGGAGGCCCAACTGGAAGGGACTTAGTTTCTCGGTTCCGAACGTGCCGACACAGAAGTGTGTCATTCATACACTTTTGTTGATTACATTTTAATAGAAATACTCTTTTCTAGTCCAATTAATGTCTTGCAAATATTTGAATTGTTATTCCATGGGCATATTTGTTATGAATATTGATGGATTATGCTATTGTATGTGCTAACTTTATATATTATCACCATATGCTTATGTATCTTGGTTGTTGAAGACAAGTTGCAGGTATATCGCTTTGAGTCGAGTGCTCAACGATGGACTTCATTGAACGTCTGGATGAGGTAGGCTCTTTATATTGTCTTGTTAGCATATTTGTTTATATAACATACTTGAGATTAGAGTTGATTTCTGCAGTCATTTTTGTCTGTTGTGGTTTATCCCATGCCATAGAGTGATTTTCCTCGTAACAACCATTAAATGGCAGGGGTTGTACACTCCTCTTCCTACTCCCGATAGGCCATGGGAGTCCATCTTCATGGATTATGTTAGCACATAGAATTTGCACTAGAAATTTGGTTATTTTTACGGTCTATTTTGGAGCACTGTGAATCTGTGAATTAAGAGATCCCGCAGCGCCAACTTCCTCAAACACCAAGTTTCAACATTTTTTATGAAGCAAGAGCACTTGATCCTACATATGAGTCCATAAACGCAATATTCATTTAATCCCATCATTACCTTTTTGTCATGCTAAAGGATTTCAAATTGCTCCTAGATCGGTGCTGCAAAAACTGACATTTTCAGAATGTGTTGTGAAATGTGTTGCGGAATGTGCTACAAAAACTCTGTATTAGGACTTCTGAACTAGTATTTTTGACCAGTTGACTTCCAGAAGGATTTCCGGGTGAACCAGGATGATTTTTTCAAAATCCAAAGGAGGTTATTGTCAATCACGGACCCAAGAACATTACGCTTTTTCATTTTTCACACAGGTGTCACGGATTGGGAGATTTGAAGGAATCTTTGAGCCCTATTTTTTTAGTTTACATGATTTCCTGTCTGAGGCATGTTTTTGCGACACATATTTCGGCTAGCTGGAGATGAATTTCAAGAAACCGAGAGAGGTTTTTCTTTATAACGAGCTTATCTACAAAAAATGTTCTCATATTTTACACATCTATTATATTTTGAGAATTACAAGTGGCATTTTGAAGCCTATTTTTCAGAATTTCGCCTCCTGAAAAGCAGAAAATTAGTTAAAACGTGTCATTCTCTCTTTGTAACTGTTTCTATTTTGGGAAAAGGGTTGGGGTTCGAATTGGTGAGCTAGAAAGGACCTATAATGTTATATATTTCATGGTACAAAGGTAGAGAGATGTTATAATGAGCTAAGGGAGGGGGCAGAGTAATAGAAAATAAAATTGTTTTGTTTTTGCAGCTCTATATACCTCACTAAAGAGCATGTATTTCAATTGATGTTGCTAATACTAATATGGAATAAAGTTTTTCTTGCATTTTCTTCTAGTTTATGGTTATGGTGTGAAGGATTCATGCCATTATTCTTAAGCAACAATGAATTTGACTGCCCATAGGATGTTACCATGAATGTCTTTTGAGTTTTGAAGTAGGAGGATCATGACTTCTTGAATTTCCTTCAGAGAATTGAATAGTTAGACCAGATGTGCAAATGAACTATTCTCTTTATGTTTATTTCTCATTCTTCTGTGCAATTTGTCTTGTTGTTGTTCAGATTTGGATTAGACTTTCTCTATGGGAACATGGTCTGATGTAGGCATCATTTATCATTGATGAACAATTTTAATTAGCTCCCTCTAAGCTTTCAAAAACATACTTGCTGTTACATTTTATTGATGGGCTCTACGCTTTCTCCCTTGCAGTCTGGGAGCAACTCCCTGCGCTAACATCATTCTGGTAAATGGATCGCTGATGCAGGTGGTTGTTGATCCGTTGATAATTGTTGGCTTAGTTCTTCTGGCTAACTGCAAATGATTTCTACACTTGTATCAATAAGAGGCTATTCATAAAATGTTTCTTACTGTGCACACATGCCAGTAACAGCCTGTTGTTTGTAGATGTATTCTTCATCAATAATGGGATGCCCCTCGTCAGAATATACATAAAAAATTGGCAGCTCCATGCCAATAGTCAGAACCATAACATTATTAAAAACAAGGTTTCCAAATACATCCACTTCACCTACCTCAAGAACAGACTCATCTACTATGTCTTCTTTAGTAAAACTGTAAGTCAAATCTTCTTTCAATTCATGATAACTAGAAAGAGACAGTGATAAATTTTGCTCTTTTTCATAGCCCACGGGAAAGTCTACTGCATCATGAACATACAAAGACTGCCAAGCAATTACCTCATGTCCAGATTCAACATTATACCGACTTTGAATCCTGCCACAAGCCCGAAGGTTCTCCTCCACTTCTTCAACATCTCTAAATAACTGCAGTAAAGGTGTAGACTCTCTTTCTCTAAGAAATAAGACAATGTTGGAGTGCTGAGACATGATGTAATAAACCATGGCAAGAGTTTTAGAAGGTTTAATTTCCAAGGGTAAGTTGCAATATATACTATAGAACCTTTGATTAAAAGCAGACAAAACTTCATTATCCTCTCTTCTCACAGTGGTGAACTCATGCAAGTATTGATCAAATGATTTTCTCTCTCCCTGATATTTTAAAAAGGTGTCATATAGTTCATCCCATGAACCAATTGAAGTAGCTTCCATATTATTGAACCACAAGGCAACATCTCCAATCAAATATTTAGAGAAAAGCCTCATGACAATATCTTCACGCAAGATTTCCAGATTGTCGATGAAGTCTTGAAAGGATGACATATGCTCTTCTCCTGGAATGTTATCTTTTCCAACAAAAGTTGGTAGGTAGTCTACAAATCCAGGAGGGTAAGTATGAAGAAAGGATGGCAGATTTAGAGGTCCAAACATCTTTTCCCTAATCTTAAACTGGAAGTCAGTGGGTTGTTGAACACTAGAAGGTTGTTGGTAAAGGTCAGAGGAGTTGGCAGCCTGAACTGAATCAGTTTCATAATTTGCAAAAGGACAATAATCATTTGGTGCAAGTTGAATTTCAACAGGTTGTTTATTAGCAGCAGAGGGAATGGCAGCAGGTAATAAATCAACTTTGAAATCGATAGAAGGGAGAGAATCTTAAGGTTCAAACTGATTACATTTTTTTATATGGACCTCGTCTTTTTTAGGTGTTCGAAGTGGATGGATATCCTTAACATCAATGACATGGGAAGGGGGTAAATCTACTTGTTTGAAAGAGGAATATGCAAGAGCAGGCTGGTGGTCTTTAGAGTATACGAAGCAGATTATGATTCTCCTAATGTGTGCAGGGAAATTCAAGAAAGAATGAAGGACAAAGAGCACAAGTTCTAGAAAGAAATTCAGAACTTGAAACATGAACTTGCCTTTGCCTTCCATCTCTGTCCAAGCTTGTTCCCATAGTGGATTCTTCCAACAGGTTCATCTTCATGGAGTCGCCAGGTAGAAAATATGCAGTCCTCTAGGTGCCCAACTTCAGTCTACCATCTAAATCTGGAATTGTACTTGTCATTCTACCTAGGGAGATATTCAACATTGCTCAAATCGCCTCCCCGACAACGACGCCAATGATGTTAGCGCAAGGAGTTTCTCCTAGACTGCAAGGGAGCAAGCCTAGAGCCCATCAGTAAAATGTAACAATAAGTGTGTTTTTGAAAGGTGAGAGGGAGCTAATTAAAACTGTTCATCAATGATAAATGATGCCTACATCAGACCATGTTCCCATAGAGAAAGTCTAATCCAAATCTGAACAACAACAAGACAAAATTGCAGGGAAGAATGAGAAAAAACATAAAGAGAATAGTTCATTTGCACATCTGGTCCAACTGTTCAATTCTCTGAAGGAAATTCAAGAAGTCAGGATCCTCCTACTTCAAAAATCAAAAGACATTCATGGTAACATCCTATGAGCAGTCAAATCCGTTGCTTCTTAAGAATAATGGCATGAATCCTTCACACCATAACCATAAACCAAAAGAAAATGGAAGAAAAAATATGTTCCAGATTAGTATTGGCAACATCAATTGAAATACATGCTCTCCAGTGAGGTATACAGAGCTGCAAAAACAAAACAATTTTATTTTCTATTATTCTGCCCCCTCCCTTAGCTCATTCTAACCTCTCTCTACTCTTGTACCATGAAATATATAGCACTATAGGTCCTTTCTAGCTCACCAATTCGAACTCCAACCCCTTTCCAAAAATAGAAACAGTTACAAAGAGAGAATGACGCGTTTTAACTAATTTCCTGTTTTTCAGGAGGTGAAATTCTGAAAAATAGGCTTCAAAACACCACTTGTAATTCTCAAAATATAATAGTTGTGTAAAATATGAGAACTGTTTTTGTAGATAAGCTCGTTCTAAAGGAAAAACTCTCTCGGTTTCTTGAAATTCATCTCCATCTGGACGGAATACGTGTCGCAAAAACATGCCTCAAACAAGAAATCATGAAAACTGAAAAAATAGGGCTCAAATATTCCTTCGAATATCTCAATCCGTGACACTTGTGTGAAAAATGAAAAAGGTTAATGTGCTTGGGTCCGTGCTTGACAATAACCTCCTTAGAATTTTGAAAATTCATCCTGGTTCACTCGAAAATCCTCCTGGAAGTCAACTGGTCAAAAATACCAGTTCAGAAGTCCTAGAACAAAGTTTTTGCAACACATTTCGCAGCACATTCCGCAACACATTTCACAACACATTCTGAAAATGCTAGTTTTTGTTGTGCCGAGCTAGGAGCAATTTTAAATCCTTTAGCATGACAAAAAGGTAATGATGGGAATGAATGAATATTGCGTTATTGGACTCATATGTAGGATCACGTGCTCTTGCTTCATAAAAAATGTTGAAACTTGGTGTTTGAGGAAGCTGGCATTGTGGAATCTCCTAATTCACAGTGCTGCAAAATAGACCGTAAAAATAACCAAATTTCTAGTGCAAATTCTATGTGCTAATAGATTACATGTCTGATTTACCCTCTTCCAAACATGGTAATGACTGTGTATTTGTGGTCATTGATCAATTTTCTAAGATGGCCACCTTGAGAGCCTGTAAGAAGAGTATCACCACCAAGGCCACTACTAAGATCTTCTTTGAATGTGTGTAGGTTCATTTTGGGATACCATGGATCATTATTTCAGATAGGGACAACATGTTCCTCAATATCTTATAGTCCATCTTATGGTGTTTGATGGATACCAAGTTGACCAAATCGACCACCTTTCACCCCTAAACAAATGGACAAATAGAAGTGGTAAAAAAAATGATCGTTCATATCCCACACATGTATAACTCCAAGCATCCACATACATGGGATGAGAGCCTTCCATATATTCAACGTAACTATAATGAAGCCCTCCATGGCTCTATTGGCCACAAACCTTTTTAGGTGTGCTTAGGGTTCCAACCATTGGCCCCCATTGACGTAGCTTTGCTTGTTACACCTTCATTAATAAAATTCTCCCACTCTCAAACCGAGGTAGATTGAGCAACCAATTTTTTTGAATGGATCTAGAACCTCCAACACAAGTTCATGATATCTTGCAAAAGGCCAACGACAAGTACAAGCAAAGACATGACCAAAATCGGGTTCCCCATAAGTTTTAGGTTGGTGATAAGGTGTGGTTGCATTTTGTTGTGGAAATAAACTTTCCTATAGCTAGGGATGACTATAATAGAGCAAATTCGAAGAACAATGCTAAACTTACCCTAAAATAGTCTAATATATTCTTTCGATAACTACCAGGTAGTTACAAGAGGAATTACTTGATTACGAGGGCTGATTGGAGACGATCCTTGTCGGCTTTCCTCACTCCAATTGCCTTTTCTCTTACTTCAAATTGCAAACCTACATACATGGAAACAAGAAACCTTCCTCAAGACTAATTGGCAGAAATGAAATGAATACAAAATAACTACTATAACTAACTTAATTGGGAAAATTAGTTCCTTTACTAAATACTGAAAAGACAATGAATTCAACATAAACAACTCAACACAAAGGGGAGGGAAAGAAGGGGGATCTTCTTTTTATTAATTAGAACAACAATACAAAAGCTTGTACTTGATTCTACTTCCAACATCGTCCGTAATTGCCTTCTGGATTCCTGCAATCTTGAGCCACTCAAGACTGCAAAACCTCTAGTGTTCTTCTCCTCATGGATAGGAGGAAGATCAATGGATCTTAGGCCTCGCTGATGCGGATGGGAAATTAACTTCGGGAAACAAGGGTTTCTCGGGAAATGCAAGTCATAAAAACCTTGGGAATAATGTTTTTCCTACTAGGGGATATATGATTACTCCGGCATAATAACAACACTTGTACCTTCCTTCCTCTCTTAGATATCTTTTTATACCATTTTAGGTTGGTTGAGAGCATTTTTCTATAGGTTTCAGGGAGTTATTGAGCTAGTTTTCCTATAAACCCAGCTCAGGAGTGTGTAGTTTTCATGTTTTTTTATATTTTTTTGGCACATTTAGATGCACCTGCACCTTCCCTGAAGGAAAGGGGTGGGTTCTCACACCTTTATTGTGCAAGAGTAGCGAGTGGATTATTTGGAAGATAAATTTGTAGAGTTTTGGGAGAGCCCATGCAACAAAAAGGGGGATATGAAGGGATAATGACCAATCACATGCATCTCAACTACTGAGGTGGCAAAATATGCTATAACACATTTGCAGAAAGACCACTTCACAGGCCCCCATACGAATATCAGACCACTCCGATATGGGCCTTACGCGATCATAAAGGTTGTGGGTGAAAATACTTTCGAATTGAGTATTCCTCCTTTCCTTGTCTTGCACCCAATATTTAATGTGGAGTTGCTTCAACCATATTTCCCACCTCTACAGGACACATTAGAAGTGGCTGAGCACTTGGCCCTTACAAAACTCAACCCTGATTGCGTTGAATAAGCTGCAGTGGATCGGGTTAGGGACACCAAGACGAGGGGCACCCGCCAACATAACATACAACACTATCGGGTTGTCAAAGCAATACAAGTTCTTCAGCAAGGCAAGTGGCTCACCAAGGTTCAAATTCAACAAAAGTTTCCCCATCTCTTGCAGGAACTTGATGCAATGGGGACCATTGCTTTCTAAGGGGGGATGACTAATCTAGGTGGATATTCGTGGCCACCCACCTCTTCTACTGACTCATCATGGTTCTCCATCTTGTTAGTTTTGTTATGAATTTTTGGGTCCTAAACTTTTGTGGCTATTTTGAGTCCATGATCAATATTTTTTTGGGAAATTAAGGGGCTTGGGTTTGGTTTTGACACACCCAAGCCACATCACAAATTATAGTTCTTAGCTAGAGTTTTCTAATGAGCTACTAATCACCCCAAACAAAGATTGTATGCAAAATTTGCACCCGCGAGAAGTTGACGTATCAATTAACCACCTCATGGCCCACAATCTTTTGACGCTTCACCTCCCAGGGTTAGGGTTTTGGACCTTTAAGGTTCATTCTTATGTTAAAAGGCCATTCTTTCAACCCTTTGTAATAACTTTTTACAAATGAGCGTAACCGACACATCTCTTCTCAGAGATAAGCTACCACCATTCTAGCTAGTTATGTAACTATGCATTTTACAATATTTTATAGTTTTCATTCAGTAATTGAATTTGGGTTTAGCTGTAATACTACGTTCTTTGTGATATTTTCATGTGAGTGTTCTTCGTTATATTGATTCTTTCATTTCATTCCCTAATAAATTTAGAACACCTGTCCTCACCGCATAGCGACACATATCTCAAATTGCAAGTAACTAACACATCTTCAATCTTTGATATTTATTTTTTCTAATTATGGTCTATGTTATAAAGGAGATTCTTTTTTCCTTTATGTAGATGTCTTGAGAATTCTAACTTTGGAATCATTTTTTGGGGAGTTCAATTCTGACTTTTAATGCATGTTGCACCATAAGCAATTTGTATTGCTTGTGGGGCTTTTATCCCCAAAATCAAATAGTTAGACTAAAAATTTTGTTTTTGTAGGATTTAACTTATCACTTAATAATTCAATTCTATTACAATTATGAAAAAAAAAACAAGTTTGAAGTATGCAAATAGTTATAATCTTCTTAGAACATGTTTATGTTGTGTTTATCTTTATTGATCACAATGATAAAAAATTATAAATCACTATGAGAATGTTGTTCTCTAATAAATATAGAATTACTAATAAACCATAAACTTTCATAATACAAAAACAAAATCCAAAAAATATTTACTATAAATGTATCGATATTGTGAATTCATACTAATTAATAACATAAATTCAAAGTTAATTGTTGTGGAATTCTTCTATCATACTTTTATTTACACCCTGTAAAGTTGATTCTAAGATTTAACAAAAGCAAACTCCAAGAAATATTTACTATAAATGCAAATGCATTGATATTATAAACTCGTACTCTTTAATAACATTTCAAAATTAGTTATTAATAACATTTCAAAGTTAGTCATTGTGGGATTCTCACAATCTGTAAAGTTGATTCTAAAATTTAACAATTTCTTATTATTATTTGATTACAATATAAATAACATAATAATTTACTCTTTAATTAAAATATACATCATGAATCAATAAACACATAACAACCCTTGCTTTGTTCCAATATTAGTTCTTTTTAGTGTGCTTCTACATTTAACTTGCCATAAATCAGGTTATATTTAAAGCTCATCTTTGCACTATAATTTTTCTGACTTACATCTTCTTTGATTCTATACTTTACATGTACGATTCAACATCAAAATCCTAACGAATCAACAATATGATTCAAACATCAAATTCTTGACATTAATATCCACACTGATCGGTGCACCTGTCACTCAGGGATTCCATCGCTTCAATTGTACAGGTACTGCTTGCATAGGTATTTAAGAAACATTAATTAATAATCAGCTTCGAGGTGACGAAGAAAATAATTGAAAATTGTACAAAGTATTTATTTTCGAATGTCATCCATTCTCGTACCGGGAAATGCTGCCGTTACAGTCAAATCACAAATAAAGAGAGGAAGAAAGAGGAGGGAAGCAGGAAGAAAGTAAGCCATTTAAGTAACAAATCACAAACAAAGAGAATAGCGAAGTGAAGGGAAGCAGGAAGAGTGCAGCACAAGCAACCTCGAAGCAGGAAGAGTGGACAACACAGTTTTACAGGGTCGGTGGAACTCTTATTGGAGTTGTTCTCAACAATTAAGCCCAGGAAGTAAGTTGCTCTATTTTCATTATTTTCAGTTTTGTTCGCATGATTTTTAGTCCCAAAGATATTGTGTATTTTTGGGCTCTGGATTTTTCCCGAGTTTTTACCTTTTTCTATAACAAGGGCCGCTGATTTCCGGTCCACTTACTATTAGTAATGCTTCCATTGCATTCATTTGTCTCAATCTTTGCATTCTTTGTATGTTAAAAAAGGCTGGGCTTTTAGTTTATTTGCTATCAATTCTTCTTTTATTTTAAATTTCTGGGCAGTTGTTTATTAATGGAAAATTCTTGGCTGTTGTTTATTAATGGAAAATGTGGGCTCTTTTACTCAGTTGTACATGTTACAGAATAAATGCTTGGATCACAACTAAATTCATACCGGTTCTAATATTATTTGGATAAATAATGCTATATACGAGAATTACCAAACGATATGTCACCAATGAACATTTTCCCGCATATTGGTTTTTTTTCTTGTTACAGGAAATGAGCTCATGGAGTAGGAAAATTAGAATATAAGCACAACATAACCTGGTAGGAGAAAATTCCAAAAGAGAAACAGTTAAAAGGGATTTCAGATATTTATGCATCGAACACTTCTTAGCAAAGAAACCACAGAGTTTACGTTGGACAGCCCATAAATTGGTGAAAAATGAAGCTACGAGAACATGTTACCATAAACAAGAAATGGAAATGGAACGTGAAACTGATACCGTAGGAGAAACTGAAAGAGTTGGATAGTCCATAAAATGGTGAAAAAGGAAACTATGAGAACATGGTACCATAAGTGAGAAATGGAAGGAAATGGAACGTGAAACAGATACCCTACGAGAAACTGAAAATAAATCCTCGGTTTCACACAAGTGACATATTTTATATATATAAATCCAGAGGGGGTAGGGTATATGCATACTTCCGTAGACTTTAGGAGTCAAATCGCTAAGCAAAGGGGTCCCTTGTCCCAAAACAAGGGGTTTCATACACCAATTTGGTGTTTGGCTTGGCTGTGACCTTAAAAATAGATCATTATCATCATCATCATTATACACACACACTCTGTTATCCACCAAGTTGCACAAACAAGGAGTCTCATACACCAATTTGGTGTTTGGCTCCACCAAGTTGCACAAACAAGGAGTCTCATACACCAATTTGGTGTTTGGCTTGACTGTGACCTTAAAAATAAATCATCATCATCATCATCATCATCATTATACACACACACTCTGTTATCCACCAAGTTGCACAAGGATGGACTTGCAGTTGAGCCACTAAAGATTGAACATTCACATGTTCAAAATCAGAGTTCAGAAGTCCAGCCGGTCAAATACGATCACGTTTTCGCATTTCCATAAGATGAGATTAACACGATGATTTTGCAAAAGGCTTGGCCTCATGAGACTTGAGCACGAGTACATACTTTAGAGTGCTTTTTTACTTGTTAATTATATTTTGTTTTTTCCAGCAATTTATAATTTCTGAGTTTTTCACCCAATACCTCCAAAGTTGTAGTGTGTATTCATGGTTAGGACCTAGTTTGGTAATCTAAATCTAGTGTCTAAATGTTTATATTACCATGCTAAGTCATCATTTTTGAGTCATATGGAATTTGTGCTAAGTCCCCCATAGTATTTTTAAAGTTTTGAGTCAATAAAAAAATTCTTGTAAAACGAGATATTTTAATTGTATTTTAGTCATGTATTAAAAAAGTGGTACTAGGAGGCATTATATGCCTTGGGGGTTTTCATTTTTGGACTTAGAACACCTAATTTACCTTAGTACCCACTTTTGTAAGTAAAATTATTGATTTTTAATCCCTTAATAATTATTTTTTCTCACAAAAGTAAAAAAAGACATAAAAAATAAGAAAAATCAGCAAGTGCTAAAATTTGGGGAACATGTTAGAGACATGTTTCAAGTCAACTCACCCTCTCTCTTTAACAACTAAAGGTTACTATCACTTAAGATGGAGTTAGGAAAAAGTTGGGTGCTTTGAGGTGGCATTGGGAGGAGATCCCAATGAGAGGGTGTGCCCTCCCTTCTTCATGTGGCACATTTTTCAAGGAGGGCGCACATCCCAAGGAGGATCTCACCTCTCTTGGGCCATGTGTCGCCCCTCCTCTCTATCTACCCACTCACACTTGGCTTAATCTTTGAGAAGTGGCAACCATGTCTCTACACTTGTCTCTCTTCCCTCCTCCAAGTGGTGCACCCTCCTCCATTGGGAACTCCACCCTCTTGGGTATAAATTGAAGGCATTGCTCCCATTGTAAACTAGTGAGAGCTTGGGGAAATAACTTATGCTATTGTATTGTACTATTGTAACATTCTTTCTAGATTGAATAAAGAAGAGTTGGGAGGTCACATGGTGGATGGTAGTATTGTGTGGATGTTGATGTTCATGGTTTAATATTGTGAGGTAATTGTATTTTGTTTATGTACATCTCAATTTGTAGATTGGCCTTAGTAGGGGTGCTATCACCCAATAGGAAATATCTTCTTAACTAGTTTGGATATTAAGATCTTTTGTTGCTTTACATATGTGGTTAATAATTTGCATGTTAATTTTGATTAATTGCATGTTATTTAGAGTTCATGTGTAGGGAACACCGATATTTAACAAGTTGTATGTAAGTTTATCAAGATTGCAGGCCTTCATACTTGAAGTGGTGGCTGATTTGAGTGCAATCTCCCACAAACTTCAAGCTCTTTTGAGAACAATTCCCTCATCCATTCACCGGAAGACCCCATAGCCCAAGATTCAAGTCTTGAAGAAAGACTTTCTCTCTCTCTTCCTCAACCTTTTAAAAAACACTTTCTTTGGTTACTTTGGATGCATGCAAAGCTTGATTTCCATTTTTAAAGTTTGATCTAAAGAGATTTTCCTTTGCATGATTGAAGCAAGTAGATTGGATCACAAAGTTTCATTTTTTGATTTAGCTAGCAATCTATCATTTAGCTAATTTTTCAAAGAGATTTTTAAAGGCTAAAGGTAGTTTCCTATTTTAAAGAGTTTAAAGTTATATATAGGCATCTTTTTAATATTGTTTGTTGTTTTAGGACGTCAAATAATATCATTAAGAAAAGGCCTTTGCTTTCTTGTTTTGCTAAGTTCTAATTGTTAGTTTAGTCACTTAGTGTAGTTTTTACTTGGACATATCATTAAGAAAAGGCCTTTGCTTTCTTGTTTTGCTAAGTTCTAATTGTTAGTTTAGTGTAGTTTTTACTTGGACTTTTTTCCATAAATTTTTGTACATTGACTAACATGTTTTGCAGGGTATTCCAATAGCTTTTTAGGCATCTTTTGCCCCAATTAGCTTGTTGTTTTTGAAGGTTTAGTGAATAAACAAGAGGAAACTCTACCCATTTTTGGCGGATTAGGAGCTTCTGGGACCCCTAGAAGAACCTTGTACCTCAATAAATCATTTTATAAACTTGTAAACTTCATTTATCCATATTTAGAAGGATCCCAAGTCACACAAAGAGAGACCATTGTAACTGAAGCAATAAAAAGAGTGGGCATTGCCCAGTTTTCTTTCCCCCTAGGGGGATTTGTGTCTTGTGTGTGCTTGCTTATTTTTTTCTTCAAGTCTTTCAAGTTTTGCAACCAATCATCCAAGGGAAGATAAAATTCATTTAAAATTCATCACAAGCACAACAACATTTCCTTTTGGCAAAAGTAATCCTTTAATTGCTAGAATAGTTTTCCTTCGTGCAATTTTCAATTCAACATTTTTTCCTTTTTTGCAAATAAACCAGTACCCTTAGCTCCCCCAAGTAGGCTCACGCCAAACAGGGTCTGGACAGTGTGGACTTATTAATTAGAAAACATTTACTTTATTGTAATTTTATTTTCGCAAATAAATCGATCCCCTTAGCTCCCCGGTGTATGCTTTGAACCCTTGCGAGCCTAGCTCGACCTAGAGAACTGATCAAAACCAGGGTTGGTTAGTGCGGATTTAGTATAATTAGGACAATCTTGAAAGTTGCTATTGCTTTGTTTGAAAACCACATAAAGAGAGTATGTGAAGTCAGGTGGGAATTTTGAGATCTAGGTTCTCTCTGTGTTGGACATCTGACACCTTTATTGAGCTTGTTGGTGAAGTCATTTGGACTTTGGCAAGTTCTCCGCAAATTCCACTCCGAGGGATAGCCTCTTAAGAGGCCACACTTAGATTAGTTTTTCTTTTATGCAATAAAAGTCACTTCACTACATTAATCAATCTCTAAAATTTACAAGGAGATTCATAGGGCAATCTCCATTCTCAGCAGCATTATACACTTTTCACGATTATTGGCATTGGTCTCATTTCTTTACTTTCAAAGCCATTTGCTTCAAGTACACATTGACTAAGTATTTTCATTTATCTTGAAGTATTTCCTTTGCTTATGGTTATTTACTTGCATGTATCAATAGTCATTTGAACATCTTTTTATGCAAGTATCTCTTTATTTAAATATCTCTTTATAAGCAATTGTGGTGAATGAATGATATATGTTGTTAGTATAAACTTATCTTTGTGTATTCTTTGCAATAAACTCCTAGAATACTAGTTTTGCATAGATTTAATCTTTGAGCCTTAGTATATTTTCTTTAGGTACTACCCCCCTCGGCTTCGCTAGGAGTTGGCCTAGATGGAGGAGTCGAGGATCAGGTGATAACACCTTGATTCGAGACTTTCCCCCAAGGACACACCAAGTGGATTGAAGATTTCTTCCACGTTCCCAAGGTGTGTATAAAGGCGACAACACACACACCAAGATAATAAAATATTTCATTTTTTACTTAAATAAAAAGGAAGATGGTTGAACATGTATGTTCATGCTTACACAATAATAAATTAGTGTTGAAAAACCCTGTGTTTTTTAGTGACTTTTAAAAAAAATTGAGACTTTTTTCGGTCGACAAAAAATCGGCTAGAAAAAATCGCGATTTTTTCTAATTTGAAAAAATAGGGACTTTTTCATAAGAGTCGCGGCCAGTGATTTTTTCTAATTTGAAAAAGTCGAGACTTATGAAGAGTCGTCGCTAGTTAGTGGAAATCATCCTCATAAACTAGATTTTTGGAGTTTTTTTTTGTCACTTTTGTTTGTTGTTGCTTTCTCCATATTTATGTGCCAATGTGTTTATCTGATGTTGTTGTTGCTTTATATGTTTAAAATTTTGAAAAAAATGTTGAAATAATGTAACTGCGAAGAGCATTCTTATTATTTTGTTATTGGATTAAATCCCCATTGTGGATTAATCATGTTATTATTATTATTGGATTAAATCCCCATTGTGGATTAATCATGTCATTATTATTATTATTATTGTTATTAGATTAATCCCCATTGAGGATTAATCATGTCGGTAATTGTAGAAGGACCAAATCCCCTTTTGCGGATTGGTCATCGGACAATTACAAAGTGCAGAATAAGAAGTCGGCCCCAACAGTTATAATGAAAGGGCCAAAATTAATTAAAGGTGGGTTTACCCACCCAGAGTGAGAGGTCGACCCTGCCAAATGGTGACTCTTCACACGTGCCAGATTGATATAAATAAGAGGCTAGCGCCTCACTTCTTACACACACTTCACTTGCTCATTCTCTTATGAGGCAAGTTGCAATTACAAGTTGGAGAGAGGAGAAGAAGGGTGGCGCATCTCTT
>ML791975.1:264876-305099 GCA_009831015.1 Picea engelmannii | reverse complement strand
TCTTAAACGTTAACCTTAAACCCTGCCTAAACAACTTTAGATATTAATGTGAATATTTTTTAGTTTTCAAAATCAGCTTAAGATCAATCATTATGTTGATATTCATAGCATAGGTAGCTACTCTCTTATTAACATAATAAATTAAGGATTTGTATAAGGTTTAAATACTCTCAGAATAGATTGTATTAGTGCAATAATGTTGATATTCATAGCATAGGTAGCTACTCTCTCTTATTAACACAATAAATTAAGGATTTGAATAAGGTTTAAATACTCTCAGAATAGATTGTATTAGTGCAATAGACATTGGGTCAAGTTTTATCTTTGAACAAATTTGACCAAACACTTTGTGTGTAACATGAACAGAAATTCTTAAGTATGAAGCCCCACTTGAAAATGAATTCTGCACGTTCCAGGAGTCTAATTTGTTCATTTTTTTTAACAAAGCATACTAATGCAAGTATTGGGCAGTTTTCAACAATAGAGTGAACACTTAAAATGGTATCACAGATTTAATAAACAAAATTGAACCATTTAGATCCACCTCAGGGATAGTTAAGTGACAACCAGATTAAGATTGAAAGTTGGGGAAAGGCAAAATAGTGGCATGGATCTCTATAGCTCTAGAAAATGGAACTTACAGTTAGCAAAGGAAAAAGGAACAACTTGTGGACAATTCAAATATGGGCACGTTCTTACGAGCGATCTACAACTATGCAAAGGCAGTAGGGATGTGCAAGGGACTAAAGGTCTTCCATGAAAAGAGAGCTCTCTAACTTGATAAATACAGAAGGCATGGCTAGATTGCTACATTGTTGGGGATGCCACAATGCTGCAGGAAATGGTTTTGTTCTCTCTCATTTTGTTGTTATTCGTTATTTTAAAGTTTATGACCTTTAGTTCAGTTCAGTTTTTGTGAATACTTTGATTCGATTTTAGTTAATTCAAGTTCACAGATTCATCAATGAAGTGTTTGAGATTCTTTATAACCAGCAATCATAGAACATAGTTAGGAACTCAAGATCGGCAAGTAGTTAAGTTTCAAGCATATTTTGAATTTGTTGTTGAGAATACTTATTTCTTGAAGCAATGAAAGGCTGTTGGATCCCACTGGAGTTTTATTATTGAGTTTCTTTGAGCATGAGAATGACTGGAAAACTTATTTCATTCTAAATTGTTAGTGTGCTTCTAGCTGAGGAGCTCCATTGTAGGATTTATGATCTCGTTCATCATATTTTTCATATGCATTTACTGTATCATTATCTTAGTTGGAGTAGTGCTGGTTATTTAGTTGGGATTTATGATCTCCTTCATTATATTTTTCATATGCATTTACTGCATTTACTGTATAGTTTGAGATCAAGCTTTCTAGTTAGCATCGTTGTTTATAATAGCATTGGGTTTCATTGTGTTTTCTGGACTTTAGTTAATCATTATCTTAGTTTGAGTAGTGATGGTTATCTAGTTCGGATGCTCTTTATTTTCCTCGTCCTTTTCACGACCTAATTTTCATGTGTACTAACTTGGGAGCCAAACCTAAGCAAAATCCTACTATAGTCTTATGGGCTTTTTCCAACAATAGAGTCAATTCCTTTCTGTATGACTCTTGGATTTATAGTCCCTGTGGTTGGGTAACAATAGAGTCAATTCCTTTGTGTATGACTCTTGGATTTATAGTCTCTGTGGTTGGGTTAACATGTTTGTTATTCTCCTTACCAAGGTTCAATTTTATGGGCTTTTTTCAACAATAGAGTCAATTCCTTTATGTATGATTCTTGGATTTATAGTCGGGGTAGTTGGGTTAACATGTTTGTTATTCTCCCTACCAGGGTTCAATTTTACAAACATAAGGATCCTATAGATAACTTATTCACGTTTCATAAGTTTCCTATAGATAGCTTATTCAGGTTTCATGTGTGAACTCTACAATCAAATCGGAATAGTTAAAGTTTGTCATTTGCAGCCTTGAAAGATTTAACAATGATTAACTACATGAATATTCTTATTGTATTTTTAGTGCTTTAACCAGAAATAAAGCACACTAACCACATTCTTTAACTATTCCGACCTTAAAACTTGACTAGAACAACAAAGACAGACCCTTGAACACAAATTTTACCTTAGAAATCCAATGTTTGTATTACAGAGATTACAATGAACAAAAATTTTACCTTAGAAATCCAATGTTTGTATTACAGAGATTACAATGCATATTACAAAGTGGTTCAAACTTGTTGTGAAGCTAAGATACACTGTGGTATTACAAAGTGGTTCAAACTTGTTGAAGCTAAGATACACTGTGGTCTTCTAAAGTGCTCTAGAGTATGCTTCCCTCTTTCTCTTAGTATATCTTCCACAATGATGGCCAAAGAAAGTGAACAAGCTTCTCTACTAGTAGGCTTTTATAACTCAAATTATTATGGTTATTTTTAAGGTTTCACAACCCTCTTGGAATCTCAATGATGATTTTAGAAATCTTTAGTCGATTTCCATACATTACTAATTCTACATGTGTGAATTATGGTAATATGAGATGGCTACTCCTTAAAACATGTTGGGAACAACAGATCATTACTTTGATGGGGGCATAACTCACATACAAACTTAGAGCCTTACCTTGATGGGGGCATAACTCACATACAAACTTAGTTTGATGAAAATGAACCACAACTGGAAAGATATAAATGCGCAAAATGTAGTTAGGACCTCTAGGGTGCATGCCTACGAGTTATGAGACCCCAGAATTGCACTCTTTTGACTTTGAATCAAAGGATTTTGAATTCTAGCTAGTGAGTGTGGTTTTTAAGATCTCACCCAAATTTACCCTTTGAGTCCCAAAATCTCTATTTCCAAATTCAATAACATGAATAAATTTATGTGATAAACATGTAGATCAATTTTGTATCATCCCTCACCCTTTTGCTTCTAAAATCTTTATTTCCAAATTCAACAACATGAATTTAATCTTTATTTCTAAATTCGATAACATGAATAAATTTCCTTTTGGTTCTAAAATCTTTATTTCCAAATTCAATAACATGAATTTAATCTTTATTTCTGAATTCAATAACATGAATAAATTCATGTGATATGATAAACATGTAGATCAATTTTGGATCATCCTTCCCATGCTTGAGGTTGTCCATAAACAATATCTAATGGTGATGGTAACAAATATCAAAAAAATATTTTCAAAAGGAGACTTACTAGTGGAAGTGTGGACAACCTTGTTATGGTATGTAAGCTAGATTTTGTGGACAACCTTGTTATGGTATGTAAGCTAGATTTTCATCCCAGGTCCTTGTACCAAACTCCTATTCACCTACTCCATCTACCCATCCATATGTGAGTCGATACTATTTACCCATCCATATGTGAGTCGAAGGTGATGGATCTCTTTATTGTTTATTGTGTCCAATTTCTACCATAATGAAGTCCAAAATGTATTGAGAATTCTAGTACCTTTATCTTAGATGATATTCCTTGGAATCTTCAAGCTGTCCATATACAATATCTAATGGTCATGGTAGCAAACATTTTTAAATATTTTCAAAAGGGGACTTA
Organism: Picea engelmannii; assembly: GCA_009831015.1. NCBI lineage: Eukaryota > Viridiplantae > Streptophyta > Pinopsida > Pinales > Pinaceae > Picea > Picea engelmannii. The sequence continues at coordinate 301,535 of ML791975.1, read as the reverse complement.
CTAGTGGAAGTGTGGACAACCTTGTTATGGCATGTAAACTAGATTTTCATCTCATGTCCTTGGATTCATGTCCTTGGATGCTTAAATGATTATAGCTTCTTAAAATCTGTACCAAAGTCCTATTCACCTACTCCATCTACCCATCCATCTACGAGTCGAAGGTGATGGATCTCTTCATCTGTGTCCAATTTCTACCATAATGAAATCCAAAATGTATTGAAAATTCTAGTACCTCTATCTTAATATATTCCTAGGAATCCTCAAGCACACCCTACCTCTTTCAAAGAATAAGATTGCAACTTCGTGTCCTTTGATGGTCTTATTACAAGCCATTAGAGCACACATATTAGTACCTCTATCTTAATATATGCCTGGGAATCCTCAAGCACACCCTACCTCTTTCAAAGAATAAGATTGCAACTTCGTGTCCTTTGATGGTCTTATTACAAGCCATTAGAGCACACATATTAATAAATCTATCAAATACCACATCTAAGTAGTCATACCCTCTTCCTATCCTAGATCCTAGGAAAACTAGTATCCATACCCTCTTCCTATCCTAGAAAAACCTTCGACAAATCCTATGGATATACTTTCCCATATCCCTACAAATCCTATGGATATACTTTCCCATATCCCTACAAGGATTGTATAGTCATTTCTTCGTATTACTATGATTTCTGGTACACCATAAAATACAACTAAGATAATCTTATCTACTACTTAAGATAATCTTATCTACTACTTCTTGAATCTTGGGCCAATAAACATACCTTTACAAGTTATCCACAACACCAAAATTCCCAAAACCCTTAGAAGTATAAACCTCATTTATTAGCTACACGCTTTCTTCCTTTGTCACACAATTTTTTCCCATCTTGTACAATAATCCATCTTGGGTATGGTAATCAATGTCTACGTGTTCTTGTTGACCTTGCAAATATACTCCCTTGAATTCCCCACGTTTTGCATACTTTTCTTTGAATGGTTCCATGTTGATAATGACTCCTAGAGTTGTGATTTTCGTTCTTGTTGACCTTGCAATTGCTGATATACTCCCTTGAATTCCCCACGTTTTGCATACTCTTTTTTTGAATGGTTCCATGTTGATAATGACTCCTAGAGCTGTGATTTTCAATGTTGGTGGTTTCAATAATAAATCAGCCAAATTGTTGGTAGTTCTCTTTTTATAGTTAATAAGTAGATGAAATTGTTGTTGAAATTCCATCTATTTAAAATTAATTTCTTTTCAAAATTAATTTATTTCTAGATTTTTTCTGAATTTGCATACATTGCAAATTTTTTTCTGAATTTGCATGCATTGCAAAGGTTGATGATCAATGTGGATAAAGGTTTCCTTACACTATTCATTCATTCCATGGGCATAATGTTCCTTTCCATATATAAGTTAAATTAGTATTTATCCATGGAACAACTCTAAATGATAGTATATATAGGTATAATGTTCCTTTCCATATGTAAGTTAAATTAGTATTTTTCCATTGAATAACTCTAAATGATATTATATTAGCCTTCCTTGTTGCATTAACACTACACCATATGGCATTCACTAGGTTTATACTTTCAATGATCTCTTCATCTTAGGTAACTCTATACTTTCAATGATCTCTTCATCTTAGGTAACTCTAGGACTATGACTCAACTAATCTTATGATTCAATTATTCGAAATATTTTTGTTGACTCTTACTCCATTTGAAACTCTTATCATTTTTTATTACACCATGAAATGGTGTTTTTACAAGTGAAAATGATGCATTGAACTTCCTTAAATATTGGATAGCTTCTACAAAACTCCTAAAGTCTATGACATTTATTGTCCATTTAAATATGTCACCTATCTTAAGATGATCAATATTGAACTCACCTACACTTAACACATTCCCCAAGTGCACTAACCACATGCCCCAAGTATGCTAGGATTTCTTAGAAAATTCACACTTATTTATATTTGCTAGTAACTAATGTTCCCTCGGTGTCTACACTTAACACATTCCCCAAGTGCACTAACCACATACCCCAAGTATGCTAGGACTTCTTAGAAAATTCACACTTATTTATATTTGCTAGTAACTAATGTTCCCTCGGTGTCTATAAAACTTTATTTATATCTATAAAATGATCTTCTCAAGTCAAACTATCGACTAAGATGTCATCCAGATAAATTTATGAGAAAATCAATCTCCGGATGGGTGCAACACATCATTCATTAAACACATAAAAGTAGTTGGTGCATTACGCAAATGCAAATGAATTACTAATAATTTGTACAAACCTTGATTTCACTTGAAGGAAGTATTAAAAGTGTCTTCTTCCTTGAACCATACTTGATGATATCTAGAGTTTAAATCAAACTTAGTAAACGCTACATGTTTAATATGATCCAACAAGTCATTGATCTCGGAAAAGGGTATCGATTCTTTGGAGTAACCCTATTTAGAGCTCCATAGTCAATACACATTCTCTGAGTCTTATTGGTACTAAGAAGATATGGGAACCACATGGCGAGTTACTTGATTTGATGACTACTTTCTCCAACATTTCCTACAACGTATTCTTAACCTCATCTAACTTTAAATATGAATTGTCTATATAGTGGTATGTTTGGTAAAGGAGAATCTTGTAGAAATTGCATCTCATGCTTCAATTCCCTCTTGGGCGGAATTCCTTTTGCATCCCATGACTTTTCTATATCCATGTAAAATCTCTTCAAATAGGGTTTTTTGTTATCTTGTAGTGTATTTTTTATTTTCTTAAGAAAAGAAGTACATGCTTATTTTTTTAGCTAATCAATTGATATTTTAACTTGATAGACACTGAACCAAATAGATCTTAAAATTCCCTTTATATGCATTGATGATAAAATATTTTTCATCCTTGATTATGTGATATTGATTTTCCCTTCTCAATAGAATCTCTCATATATATATATATATATATATATATATATATATATATATATATATATATATATATATATTTCATACCAAACTCTACATCACAAATACCAAAACCTGATCTATTTCATCAATGAAATTTTCTCCAATAACAAATCTAAACTTGCACTACTTTTAACTTTTAAATATAAATCCTTATTCACCTAACCCATTTGGGTATGGATGAGAGTGACCATGATTCTTTAAACCAATCTTATTTAATAGGTCCTTTGTTGCAAGATGGTTGGCTTGTGAACCATAATTTAATGTGAGTCTAGATTATTCTTTTTATCTAAATATTGATATGGAAAATATTCATTTCACCTCTTGGTCATGTATTCTACTTAGGTTCACCACTCTCTACATTATCATGTAGACAATATTTTTTTTTTCACCTTTAAGATTTTGATCTATCTCCTTCACCTTTTCCACTATTAAATCCTTCTTTTTGGACTACTTTTGCATGTGGTTCTTTTGATCTATCTCCTTCACATTTTCCACTAAAAAAATCCTTTTTTTTACTACTTTTGCATGTGGTTCTTGGGATTAATATTTGGATGTAGTTCACAACCAATTGCTTTAATGAGGCCATCAATGTTGTAATGGTTAGAATGGTTGTTAGGCTCTTTACACATGCATATTGATATTGATAGCAATTTTTTTCTTATTTTTAGCTTTCCCCTTCATCTCTCCCTTATTTCAAGATCCATGTTTGTGTAACTACTTTGAAGTTCTTCGAAAACCCTTTTTCTTGTCATGTTGAATATATTGTGTGTGCTAGACATGCCTCATAAATGGACATGAGCTTGAATATCATGACTTTCCTTATTATAAGATTGTGAACACCACTCATGGACTTGATGACCACATTTGGGTTCTTTAGGTTTACTCTGAATGTCTTGTTTCTATAACTCTTTCATGTACTCCTATAAACTCTATCCTTGTCATTGTCAATGATAATTTCATTGAATCCTTTAGTCTTGTCCATACCCAATAGTGTAAATCTAGGAATTAAGAAAGTCTAATGATTCAACTTAATTGCATCTACCTCACCTTCTTAGGGCTTGAAATTGAAATTTTCTTACACTTTACACCTGTGTTAAGAATATTGGTTACTACGGTTCCATTTTTTGAGCTTAGTTTATTCATTTTCTTTCATCTTCTCCTCATGATATACAAGTTTATCATCAAATTCACATTGCTTCAAAAAGGGGCCAATATGTGTATGGACATACTCCTATAAATGTCAACTTTTTGAGCTTACAACTTATAAAATACCTTCATCAATGTATATTTGGTGTTGGTCTTCCATTTTTTAGTATTCTAGCTACTTATTATCCCTTCTCATTCCAATATCAAGATCCATAAGGTACTTCTCCCATGGAATTAGACTTTCTTAGTTGGATACACATATGTTACACCTAAAACCACATAAAACACCCAAATAAAACTTCTCTAATGACAATATTGTTTGTAAACTTTCTTGGATATTCCAATGGTTAGCTCACCAAAATAGATCTACAACCACAAGAATGAGAGTAAGACAATTCTCGACCAAGTGGCTATTCATTTTGTAGTTTAGTGTTTGAATTGGAAATAAAACATCCCATCTAAATTCTATAACTACTATGACATGAAGAAGAAAAAAACTACAATAGAAATTAGACACGTTGGAACAAAAATTTTACTACATAAATCAAATGTGGGGAAACTAACAATAAATTGAAGGAATGTGACTCTCTTATTTTATATTATATAGATTACAATACCGATTACAAAGTAGTCCAGGAATGCTATAAAGATATGAGACACTATGGTATTCTATTGTCCTCTATAATATCCTTATCTATTTTGCTACCATGTTAGGATTTCCTCATCTCTCAAAGCTCTTATTATGGAACAATAGTGACGACTATTAAGGAAATTGAACAGTTTTCCCTACTTTTGCTAAGATTTTGGTTTCGGAAACCTCTTTGAATATCCATGATGATTATAGAAGGATTTGGTGCATTTCCATGCGCTACTATATCTACTTGTGTGAATTATGTTGGGTTGACATTGCTACCACTTTGACACATGGGGAATACATAGATCGTTACCTTATTTTGGGTATAACTTTTATATACAAACTATGTTTTAAAAAATGAGACATTTGAGATATTAATGCATAGAATGGAGTATATGCCTATAAGACATATTTACTTAACCATAAAACCCAAAATTCCATTTCTTTCACCATAAATATAAGGATTTTTAGTTATATTCATTATTGTGAGTTATACAATTTCATCCAAATTGACCTTTCCAAATCCAAATTCTATATTCCAACTCAATAAAATCATATGGTAACAAGTTGGATCCATGTTCAATCAAACATCATGAAATCAAGTGGAAGATTCCTTTCTTCAAAATTACAAAGGAGTGTTGGAAGCAACAAAATCAAAAGGAAAAACTGTGAAGAAGAAGTAATAGGGAAATGAAAGTCTATAAGAAATTATAATGTATTTTTATGAAGTATTTTATATATATATATATATATATATATATATATATATATTCTTTTCAAAAAAAGTTAAAATATATTGCATGATCTTTGAAAATATATTGGATGAATGTGTCTTGACTCCATGAAACAAAGGTAGATAAGTCAAGAATCACTTGAATGTGTTAAGGACTTATCCTTGGAATTACATTGTATTACTCAAGGTTAGTAAACCTTTTACAATATAATCAATTCCAAGAAAGTTTTATCATTTTAACAATAAATGAATAGAAATGGAAATATACTTAAAGAAATTACATCATTAGCCTTGCATATCAAGCAACTAAAGGTTGATTGTGATAATAAAATTCCCAAGGTGTAGTGTATTCATCCTATGGAGTTACATGAGTATGGGGTAGTACACTATAAAACATAATAATGACTAGATTCTCACCTACAAAGTAGTGCATCACATTGAACAATTTCACCAAATAAAACATAATAATGACTAGGTTCTCACTTACAAAGTAGTGCATCACATTGGACAATTTCACCAACAATGTAAGTAATTGTAGTGAAAAAATCCCTCCACCTTCGTGATATTGTTGGCTTCTTTCTTTTTTTAAGTGATCTACGTGGAAAAATAATAAGGTAATGACATGTCTACATTAAATATTATATGAACAAATGGGAGAAAAAAAAATACTTAACTAGTGGTCTAAAGGAAGAGAAAAAAACTAACTAGCTAACTATAAGTGCTTCCAATGTTTCCTAGTACTAACAAGTTTCAATATTTGGAGAATATATATGGAATGATAATACCTCATTCCTATGAGTGTATTTGTATAACTGTGAGCATATCATTATTTTTTTTGTCTTGATACTAGTTGTAGGTTTCAAGGGTTAAGTTTTTTTTATGTCTCCAAGTCATTATGGTCCACTCTATATTGTGAGATGTTAATAAATGTTGTTAGAAATTGCTAATGTTATGTTATTGTATTATGGTACTATTGATTATAATGAATATGATTTTTTTTGTTTAAATTAGGTTTTGTAATAATGTTATGTTGTTGTATTATGGTATTATTCAATATAATGAATATGACCTTCTTGTTTGAATTATGTTTTGCAATTTTTAGTTATAATGTAGAATGGTTTTTCATTTATAAGTCACCATGAATGTAATTGTTTCTTATTTGTTTCTGGTAATTTCATAAATGTTATATGTGTGCTCAAGTTAGATTTAGTATGTAGAAGGGTTTATTGTTATCTTCAATGATTGAGGATAAAATATGATGGATTGTATTCCTCTTGTTACTCATCTTTTGTTTTAGTTGTCTTCACAATGCACATCAAGTAAGACTTTCCCCAATTTCAAAGATTGATATGTAGGTGATAAATTACACCATTTCTTGGAAAACCCCATGGGCATTATTTTTCCAACATTGATCCAATAAATAGTTCATTTATCAACAACATATCATAAAATGAATGAATTTGTGACAATATGACAAAAACAAATTCACCGAGAGAGTAAATTCAAGACTAGTTTGATTACCACACAGAAATAAGTCATTGTGATTGGATGGAAGGAATATGGACTTAGGGACATTTTTCTTTCCAAAAACTAGTGTGATATTTCCTATGAATATTTTCTTGTGAGTCTGCAATAATGGATGAGAATACTTGTTGATGCTCCATGGCCCTACTATGGAAAGGGAGAGAGGGTCACATGGAGTGTTGAGATGTTGGTGGTACTATAATGTTGTGATCACCCATTGGATTGAGATGTCAATTATTTGTTCAAAGGGTGATATGGATGGATATGTTATTGACAATTTTATAGTTAATTACAATTAGTGTTATTTATAGTTTAAAGAGGGGGTCTTGATCCCTACATGGATAAGATGTTGGTGGTGGAGGTGGAGCCTTTTTTTGTTGAACCCTCCAACCATGGAAACGTAAAAATTTCACCAAGGAGTGAGGTATGATGGTTTTAACAATGATGGTGGTATGGAGGAAAGACACCATAAAGGATGCATGATACAAACAAATAGATGAATGAGCATAAAAGAGGTTGCACTGAGTAAATGAGGTTGTAGTGAATGATTATGAGCAGTTGGATAAGATGTAAATTTATTAGAAATAGAACATAATTTGTAATGAGGTTGATAAGTATTAAAGGGAGTGATGAAGGGAGACTAAAGGAGTTACAAGACTTGAAGAAATGGGAGAAGATGGTATTCAATGGTTGAGGTAGTGGTTATCTACTAGAAGGGATTCCAACAAGAACAAGGTCTAGTGAAGAAACTTTTGTTGTATAAAATGAATAGGTTGAAAGTGCATAGTGAGAAGATATAATTATGTATAGATTTATTACTCATGGCTCTCATGGTAAATGGTTACACTCATTTACAAAAGAGAAACACATGAGGATACTTTTTACTAATATGCAACTCGAGGAGGCACTAGTAAATGTTTTTCATTAACTAGGGAGGAATAAGTGGATGTATTCTCATTAACTAGTGAGGAAGAAAATATATTGGAATAATAGTACCCTAATGCCAATAAAGTGCAAGCACTACCCTTTGTGCCTACCATTCCTAGTGAGAAGATATATTTATATATAGATTTATTACTCATGGCTCTCATGGTAAATGGTTACACTCATTTACAAAATATAAACACATGAGGATTTTTTTTACTAATATGCAACTCGAGGAGGCACTAGTAAATGTTTTTCATTAACTAGGGAGGAATAAGTGGATGTATTCTCATTAACTAGTGAGGAAGAAAATATATTGGAATAATAGTACCCTAATGCCATTAAAGTGCAAGCACTACCCTTTGTGCCTACCATTCCTAATTAGTTAGCCCTATTTATTTTATCTAGTATATTTAGTGATACCAAGCAATAGCTAAGGTATATAAAAGTAGTGTGATTACATATATATCAAGTGGAAGTTTTTCAAGTGGTAGTGGGAATACCTTAAGATATTGTGGTAGGCTATTCATGCAAGTGAGCAACCAAAACTAAGTAATTTGTGTAGGGTTAGAAAGTTCTATATTTATACATAATACTGGTAACAACATGGTTAGTGTATAGGGATGTTCTATGTTGCACCTTACTAAGTTTTTAGGAAGAGGTGATGAGGACAGTAAGAAACACTAGATTCATTTTTATTCCATGTGGAATGTACCAGTAGTACTCCATCCAAATAGTTTATCATTTTTTAGACCACGTTGAGGGGAAGGGGTTTACAACGGTGCATTCAGTATACATAGAATAATGACCTGAATTTTATCATCGTGAAAATATTTTTGTGAACTTTGTAATAAGCATTTAATCAATTTTTTGTCAAAGTTGAGAAAATGTCCAAAATTTCCTTGGAAGTTGAAATGAACCATTGTGACGGTTGGCCTTCCAAGGCATCCCATTAATAATGAAGGTTGTGATGTAGAAGGGAATTCAAATGAATAGACAAGAGAGATGATTAGAAAATGAATAAGGACGGTAGCATAGATAAGAGTTCAAAGAAGCAATCTACTTGATTATTGGAGGAGAAGAAGACATTGATTCTATCTCACGATGAGTGAAGACTGTCGTTAAGCCATGGTCATCTACAAATTTCCTACCAGTTAGTAACAATACACTAAATTTGTGTATAGCTCACCCTTTTTTAATCAATTTCCTACTTAATAAAATCCCTAATCAATTTAGTTTTCCCATTTGGGTTCTAGGGTAAAGTTTGTTTTGTCAATGACTGTGTGATTGTATTGATTTATAATTGCTTCCATTTTGTAGTTCTCAATATATATTCCTAGTTTGGGAGGTATTCAATTCCAATGCTCACAATGCTATAACCCAATTGAAACCCAATTGCACTAGAATCATTGGTTCAGTTTTCCTAAAGATGGTTGTTAAAGACCATATGCATACACAACATTTTATGCTAGTGATGTGCTATATATTCTATAAAGCTATACCACCACATCACTTGAATTTGAATTTGATTGGTTATGATTCACTAGATTTTTAATTGAGTGTATTTGTGGTTTACTCATAGTTTGCATAAACCCACAATAATTTCCCATTGGTTGCATTGTTGGCTCACCATTTGCTAAGACCTGACTCTCTCCAATGTTTGCATTCCATACATTCTCATAAGCATCCTCTGAGATAGAGTTTTTTTTTATTGTTCTCGGTGTAAACCATAATCTAGAACTCTATTTACCTCTAATCATAGCATTATCATGGTAATGAAATGTAATGGTGTATACCCAATTCATATTTTACTTCTATAGCTTTGTATTGGACCAATTGTTATAGCCATGTGTTTGTCACCTAAATTCATCCCATCTCTCAATGGTTTTAATGGATAAGATACAAGACTAAGTTTTATTATTAATTCACTATTAGAACTTGTGTGTTGGACTCCCACAACCTAATTTCATTATTTATTGGAATGTTGTGTGTAAACCTTTGCTTGGTATACAGATTTGTTTCTTGTATGAGTTACCGATATAAAAGGAAATTGATGCCTAAGTGTTGTGTGTTCCCTACAAACATATATTACAAACCAATCACCCCTTTCTCTAATTGCTACATTAGGATCAAATCTTGAATACATGGAATCTTTGTCTCTCACCCTTAGTCCAAGGTTGTGGGCATTGATGCTCACTATAGCTATATGTATGGTGATAAATGAATATGTATTAAAGAGACAAAGTAGTGTGTAATATATTTCAGATAGAAAATCACATTGCTAATGATTAAAATAATAGAATTGGACTCATTCTTGGTACAAATAGATTTTGGAGTCCAATTGGCATTGTGAATTAGAGCCTTTATTCACAGCTCTTTCATTGAAGGCATATTGAAAGACATTTTTCTATATTTAGTTGAATTGTGAATTGTGAATGGGTAGATAGGACAAATTAAACTTGTTCTTATCATGACAAAGAAAAAACATTATTTTAATCATTATTTTGCATTAAGAATTCATATGGGCGAATTGTGTGAACTCTCGATCCCTCAATTATGCATCATCTAGTATACATAGAATACCAAATTATGAGGACAGTAAGGGATGTTCTATGTTACACCCTACCAAGTTTTTAGGAAGAGGAAATGATGATATTAAGAAATACTAGATTCTTTGTTATTCCATATGGAATGTACTATTACTACTCCATCATTAGTTGATAAATGTTTTTACCACCTTGAGGGGAAGGGCTTTATAATGGTGCATTTAATATACCTAAAATACCCCTCCAATACCCCTCCTCATGTCACGAGAATTTTGGATGAAGTGTAGAAAGGTTTCATGTTTGTATCCCTTAAGCCTAAGAGTGAGAATCAAAAAATTTAAAAAATATCAAGTACACTATAGGAGAGACCACTTGGGAAAGTGATCATGGGTTCACACATCTAATGAGAAAAGTGACATATTGTATTGAACATGTACATTGTAATGAGTGTTGGATAGGAGGACTCCTCCCTAAGACTAGAATACCCTTTGATCTAATAGAAAAAAAAATGAGCACCAAATGGGAGGTGTTGGAGTAGGTGATGTTCCTAGAGGCTATTAAAGGTTTGGAGTTTCTAGGATTCAAAGCCCATCAAATGGTTTCACCTATACATTAGATCAGCCTATAAGAATCACTCAACTACTTTTACTAAGTGTATTAGAGAGTTAGGAAGGGGAAATATGGAAGAGAGCAGGTGTGGTTTACAAGGTGCATGAATGAAAGGGGATGTTCTTTGTTGCACCTTTCTAAGTTTTTAGGAAGTGGCAACAGGGATAGTAAGAAACACTAATTACTTTTTATTTCATATGGAATGTACTGGGACTACATCTAATTAGTTGATCAATTTTTATGCCACTTTGAGGAGAATGGGTTTACAATGGTGCATTCAATATACATAGAATGTCCCTCTTGGAATCATGAGAATGTTGGATGAAGTGAAGAAAGGTTTCATCTTTGTATCCCTAAAACTTAAGAGTGAGTGTAGAATTATAGAAAAATCAAAATATACCAAGCACATTGTAGGAGAGATCACTTGGAAAATGATCATGGGTTCATGCATCTAATGAGAAAAGTGATGTATCATACCCAACATGTGCATTGTATGTAGTGTTGGTTAAGAGGACTCCTACCTAAGTCTAGAATACCCTTAATCTAATAAAAAAAAAATAGCACCTAAAGGGAGATGTTGGAACAAGAGATGTACCTAGAGGATATTAAAGGATTGGATTTTCTTTGATTCGAATCCCATCAAATGGTTCCACCCCTATGTTCAATCAACTCAAGAATAAGTCAGCTACTTTGAGAAATCATATCAAAGAGTTAAAAAGGGCCAAGGATGGAAGAGAGCGGGTGTGCTTTACAAGGTGAAATATGAATGAAACCACTTGGTTAATGAATGCCCATTGTTGAGGGGGAGCATTGTTCCTAACCCCACACCATCCCCATTTCATACTTCAAGGGAATACCATGAAAATTGTAGAAAATAAGGTCATTCCCTACCATATGCCCTCTGTGACAAAAGTACATGTGTGCATGTCACACTATTTTGTGAAATTGGAAGACCAATGTCCATTGTATAGAGAATTGTAGGGTGATTCAAGCCCTAATAGAAAGTTTTGATAAGAGCACCTTTAGCATATAAGAGAATAATAATTTCAGAGATCTAGGTCAATAGGGTGATTATCGTAGCAAGGATAACTAGAGGAGGTCATGACCTAGTCATATGTTATAACTATGATGATTATGGAAATATTGCAAGGAATTACCCCCACCCAGAAACCCAAAGTGTGGTCATTGTAGATAATCAGGACATTGTAGAAGACTTCCCTGAATCGATGGAGAAATTGGAATCTAGTGGGAGGAAAATAGATAACAAGTAAATTTAGAACCTTGGATGATTGAGATGATCCTTGGACTAGGAGTCAATATGGTAAATTAAGGAGGATCTTGCACATAAGTTTATGCAACAAGTGTTCTACCCGATAAATTAGGAAAGTAGGACTTGTTTCACATGTGTTTGATGCAAATAGGAAAAATGAATATCTTTGGGAATATTTGGACATTATACATGGTACAACCATTTCTACACAATGCAATGTTACTATTGCATCCTAGATATGTATCCCACACAAAAATTAGGAAGCACATTGTATATATATGTAACCCACATAAAAAATGAAAAGCAGAGCCCAAGAACCTTGGCCAACCCTAGTTGTAAATGAAGGATCAATGGAATGAAGTCATGACCTCCTATGGAATTTTGTGAAGATAATGGATAGTGGTTATTTCTACAAAAGATATAACCTTCAAGAAAATTGTGAGAGGGGAATATGTTACAATGGTAATCAATTCCTCTCTCATAGGAAGGCATACCCACAATATATGGAGGAAAAGAAGGTGATAATAGGTCATGGGTTTAGACTTGACGATTAGATATGAGGATAAAAAGTGATAGATATCATGCTAGATTTGGGTTTTGATGTGAATGTACTACCAATGAAATCAAGGTGTATGATGGGTAAACCTATGTTAGTATATTTTCCTATCAATTTGATCCTAGGAAACCAATATAAGATTTATCTGATTGGGATATTGAAACATGTGGAGGTTTTCCTTGGAGAGGTCTATAATACCCTAGTTTTGAGTCCACAGATTAAAGTATTTTTGTTTATTTTATGAAAGGCGAGAGTGTATGTAAAGTTGAAATGCCAGAGAGACTATCAATGTAATACTTTGAATATTAATAATAAAATGCATTGTTGGATACAAGACACACAAGGATAGAGTTATAGGGGGCTATGATTCCATGAGAGAGGGGGGGCTAAAGGGGCTAATCCATTTATTATATTTTATTTACTCATCTTGGAATTAGTTTGGAAAAGTGGTTAGATGAGATTCTTGGGGAGGGCACATGGTGTATTTTACATGTAATCATATAAACCATGTTTTTGGTCATTGAGGGGTTCCTTAATCATTCCTGAATTGTTCGTCATTCATTCTTGCATATTTTTTATCTTGTTCTTGTTTTGGACATGGAAATGAATTGTTGGGAGGAGAGAGTCATTGCTAGTTGGTCGTAGGTAAATATAAATTAATGCATATGTGCATGAGAATGAGGATAATTGTGAAAGAATTATCCATAGCTCATAATCCTTGGAGTTTCCAGCATTGAGATTTCTTGACCAGTAGCACTAGAGCCCTGGAAAGAAGTGGAACATCATGAGGGATTGAATTGCAAAGAAGGGGGTTCATTTCTTTGGGTTTTGCAGGCTAAAGAGGAAAGAAAGTTGGCAAACTAGGATTTGATATGTGGTTGAGAAAACTATGAGAGCTTGATAGTTGACTAGTATGTGAAACCTAGAGTTTCCCTAGGCACCCATCATTGTGGACTCATAGCCTTGGATCAAAGGTGGCCTGTTGTAGATAGTTTACATACAACAGAGACTAGTTTTCGGTGGAATGTCTAACGTCTACAGCTAGTCAATGAATTTTTCTTTAAAATCTAACTTCTCTCTATTTCTTGCAAATTATATTTTCATTGTGTAATTATCTATGTGTTGTGTTTATAACATACTCATTTATTGTTAATAATGTGAGTGGAATGAGAATTTTTTTTTATAGATATGCATGTTTCTTGATTATTGAATGTTCTTGTATCATGCTTCTTTCTTATTAAAGAATGGTATCATAAATTTGGAATTAGTCAAAAAATGAATTTTTGAGGTACCTAGGCAATGGGTAAGTCAAAGATTGGAATCAAAGCATCAGTTGCAATGCTTGGTCTGTATGGGATGGAACATAGGATGGATTGTTATTGTTTTCACGGAGGCCAAGTTGGAGGGTGCTTGGGTGATTGAAGGTGTTTTCTTGAAAATACGCATTTTTGAAAATTTTAGAAAAATTGAAAATTTTGTGTACAATGATGTCAGTGATGACGTGGATTCCATATGTCGGGTGGCATAGTGGTGGTGACATGGAGTACCATGGTGGAATATCCATGATGAGAGGGCCTGTTGTAATCTAGAGGGAAAGTATGGGAGTGTTACCAGTAGTTCAGTACATAAGCAAGCATAGAATCACATATACATACATATGGACAAAGATATACACAAAGTAGTGGAAGCCCAAAGAACAAATCTTTATTAGGTAGATGAGTCAATTCAACACAACGAAGAGAAATTCTTTGATACATGCTTGTCCATTTATACCTACATATTTAGTTACCAGGCATGTGTAACTACTTAACTTCCTGGGTCGACCGATTAATAGAACCCTTAACCGACTTATAGTTTCAACTTTGACAGTTGATCGACTAACTCTTAGTCGATTGTCAAGTCTAGTCGACAGAGTCGACTAACCCCTACAACATCTCCCCACACCTCAATTCCTTACTCATCCCAAGCAAGAGGGGAGTATAACAAAAAATTATTTTACATTGATTGTTTAAAAAATAATAACGATAGAAAGAGAGAAAGAAGAGGAATTATAGCCAAAATTTTGTGGTGCTTTATAGGATTATGGAGCCATATTCGAATATCTTGCTACACTGAAATCTATGTCGTTGGTCAATTCGACTGTGTCCTTTGACCTTTTTTATGTACTAGCTTCGAAGGAAGTCAGTAGGATATTGGGGACTAAATGTTGCAGATGTTGGGTGAAGTCATGACATGCATCAATCGACTAGTGTACTTCCAGGCCTAGTGTCTTGATCTGTCCAAGCAAGTTTACTTGTTTCTGTTATTTTTTCTTGTTGTACTACAGTTGATTATAGGTCAATCTACTGCTCTATCTCTTGAATCTTTTCTCTAAGTTGTGCGAGGCAAATTATTGTGTTGTCTATTTC
Organism: Picea engelmannii; assembly: GCA_009831015.1. NCBI lineage: Eukaryota > Viridiplantae > Streptophyta > Pinopsida > Pinales > Pinaceae > Picea > Picea engelmannii. Next base: position 286,224 of record ML791975.1, on the reverse strand, counting down.
CGACTGTACTATGTGTCCTTCATTCTACCATTCTTGTTCTTATTTTCAGAGTTGTGACTCTACTACTTTTTATTTTTCTAATTGACTTGTGAGGGCCTCTTTGGTCTTGATATCGATCGCCATATTTTTGGTCTTTTCTATGTTTTCGACCGCAACTTTTTGTATTCTACACTTGTTGAATGCAATTGAAAAGTAGGTTGGCCAGTTACTTACCATCGAATTTAGCATTGTTGCACACTTGGTGACTTCTTCCATATTTTTTCTAAGTCCTTTAAGTTTGTTGTATTCTGTCACCAGGATGGTGGTTGTCTTCTCTTGGATTCTTTGATTATCATTCATTTCTAGGAGGTATTATTGTTGTATATCTTCCTTTTCCTTTTGGAGAAGTTCAACTTGTTGTTGGTTTTATGTATTATCTTTAATCATCCTTTCGACCAAGTCTTTAAAATCTTCCAAGGAGCTCTCCATTTCTGGAAGTTTCTCTATTCCTAAATTCTTTATGACCTTCTCTCTGCATTCCTATAGCATTTTCCTCTGATCCTCCTTTATTTTTGAAACTCGACTTCCTTCTTTAATAAAAAAATTCCACCTCTTTGTTGATTCTTTTGAGATGAGTTTATGTATGTTGAAGAGGTGTTGGTTAGATATTAACGTTGGGTTGAGTGTATTTTCACCAGCGAATCCAGATGGGATGGATGGTTGGGTCATTTTAAAGATGATTTTTGTAGGTTTCTTTTTCTTACTCTTTTCTGATGTTTTTGTTGGCCCCCTGTATTTATCTTGATATTTTGTTTTCTGATGTGCAGGTAAGTGAGTCTGATAGACACGTTCCCCTATTGTTGTTTCCTTTTGTTGTGTCTACTATGTTTCTTTTTGCAATGGAAACTATTGAGTCTATGTCAAACCTTTTAATGTATCCTTAGTAGGAGATTTTTCCAAGACGGATTCCTCTTTGTGTTCATGTTGTTTTTGTTGTTCTGCCAAGTTATCTTGTTTCTTTATATGTTCTTCTTCTTCGGATATGTCAGTCATAATATCTATTGGTCCTAATTAATGAATATTAACATCCTGGGTGTCGATTTCTTGGAGGTCGACTTCCTGATCACCGACCGATTGTTATATATCTTCAAATGGATGGACTGAATGGATTAGTATTTGATCCAATGACTCATGTTTCTATGAAATTTCAACTGGATGATTCGATTGGGTTGGTATTCCTTTGACTGACTCAGGATGTTATGGCCTGTCGATCTTGATCTTCTCGTCAACCGGGGTAGATGGTTGATCTGAATTAGTTGCTTCTAATGACTCAACAATTATAAGTTGTCTCTTCTTTTTATTTCCATGTCGTTCCTCGACTATGGCTATTGGCTCAGTTGGTGGGGATTCTCTTATCAAGTCGGTCACTCTCCTTTTTCCTGGTGTTGGCTTCATCCTAAATTCTAATTATGATCAGGTCGTTATGACATTTTTTGGAGTTTCCACAGTGGTCAAGCTTTCGTGTATCGTATGCTTCCTTACTCCCCTTGTTTAAATATGTTGGAGTTTATTTTGTATTTTTTTGACCTGTTGTTTTTGTACTTTATATTTCTCCATGGATTCCTTCATTCCAGGTCTAACTGATGATCTTAAAATATTCTTCATAGTAGCAGTCTCTTGTCGGCCCTGCCTCTATGTCTTCTTGATTTTTTTGGCAATTTTGTTGGTGATACTAGTCATATTTTTATTGAATGAAGGGGTCGTTAAAGTCGATACCTCCAGTCGATTGAAAATTCTCCCACCAGATCTCTTATGTGTCATAAGATAATTATTAAACTCCGACTGCATTTTTCCCTTTATCTTTTTTCTTTGGATGCTTTCTTTTTCCAGGTGAAGGTCATGCAAGAATGGTTTCCAGTGATTCTAAGTCTTCAACAAAGGGTATTGCATATAATTATGCTTCTCTTTCCTCCTCATGTTCTACGTCGGTAAGGGTGAATACCAAAGGTACTCCTGGTTGGTTAACTTGAGGAGGAATTTATATCTCCTGGTCTATTTGTATTTCTAAATCAGTGGAGATATCCTTTGTTGTCAACTGATAATGTAACTCTTACGGTTTCAAGGTCGACTTCATCCCACACCAAAGTTTGGTGCAATCAACTTCTAACTAAATATGGTAGGGTGTCGACAGGGCCTGACGAACCGATTGCTTGAAGTGCCATCTATGTGAACTATATTTTAATTTTTCGACCCATAGTCGAAACATTTCTTGTGGAGATAGCGAATTGGAGGTACCTACCCGCTCTGATGCGAAAATTCTATATTTTTCAATTGTTGGAACCTTATTAATTTTGAATGTAGGTTCCTCAACTAGACTATATTTCTCCATTGCTATCGAGATTAATAAAGAACGGAATTTGATGGAATTCCTTACAGTTAGTCTGGATGATGTTGGCCATGTATTCAAACAAGTTGAATATTTATGCTTTTTGAAATATTTGGTCGATTGACTCGACAATGGTCATTTTGACATCGAAAGCTCGAATAACTAGTGTAAAAAATAATGATACAATTATTGCAGTCCATATTGCACAAAAATCAGGGATCTTATTGATACATAATCCCTTGGAATTTTTTGTTGTTGTTGACCTAGTCAAAATTTTCATTCAAGCATTTTCATTTGAAGTTTTTAGGACCTTGACCCCCATCTTTGGAATATCAGTGATTATGTGAATAAGCCCATATCGGACAATTGAGCCAAATATATCCATTTTGATATCGACTGACAATAAAATTTGTTTCTCATTCCTTCCATCGCCCTAAGTCAATGACTTGTGGTTCTCCTAGGAGGTGTCTGATTGATGCTTTTGCCAGGAATTATGTTCCGGGATTCCAACAACCATCCTCCGATCCCCATTCTGTAAAAAAATTCCACTGCTTGCTCCAATTCATCTCCTCCAGTCGCGACTGTTGGATATTATACATCTGAAATTGCAACATTTTTGCAGTTGTTCTGTCAAAACTTTGTCTTGGTGTTGATCCTTCCACTGTCTTAGGGACTTGTCCTCTCATTCTCGGCATATCTAAGTCTAGTTTAACGGTATTCAAAAATTCAAGGAAAGTTGCAGGTTCACTCGGTTGCTCAATTGACTCTATACTCTACTGTTGGGGAGAAAATAACAATGACACAAAGTCATATGCATCCTCCAAATTTATAGGCGAGAGAGGGAGATTCGAATTAAATGCAGTCAGTTGTTCCTTAAATTTGTGTGCCTTTTTCATAATTGTTGGTGTTATGTTTGACTCGTATGAGGGGACACCTAGGGTAGTGCTTAATTGGAATGCATGCAGGTCTTTTCGATCATTAATTGTAGTGATTTCCACTTGGCTTTTGTCTGTGTCAATTCAACCCAAAGTTATATTATTGGTTTCACAACAGTATTCTGCGTTGCATCGAGCATTAATATTCTTATCATGTCCATTGGTCCTTTCTTGTCGTGTCTTAAATGTACTATCCTTCATAGATTTAGAAATTTCATGGTCAATTTTTTCTCTTGCTCGATCGACTAAGTCTCCTCTGTTGATCTGCGGTCGATACATGGTTCCACTAACTTTGATACAATGCTAGAAGCTAAAATTGCATCGATCTTGATAATGGTGTCTTCATACTTAACAATTATATTCTCACTTTGATGGTTGAAGCTACCTACACAATGTTCATGTGCTTCATTTGTTTGCACAAGAACCATAGCCATGGCTATAAAAGCACCTTGTTGAACAAATTCTACCATGTTTGATGTTAAGGAGTCCAACAATGAAATAAATACACTTAATGATATTCCTACATAGGAGAATATAACCACTACCAAGGCTTCTCCATATCTAAGATGTGGATTATTTGACTCTAGTAAAAAATATTGTATTCACAGTGCCTACTTAAGTTTAAAGTATAAAATAAATCCATGCATCAACATTGTTGTTCTTCTCACATAGTCATTGAAATTTGATCTATAAAGGTGAAACGAAAAATGAATGAATTTGTTATTGGTTATGCCCCTATATACCAAGGCTAAATAATACATCCCACCATAATGAAAAAACAAATCCTTATCTCAAGCCATTTTCTTTTAAAGAGTGTCAAATTGTTCTTCTCTTCCATAGGCAGTTAGTGTTGTTCTAAGGGTTGGACCTTTGATGATATTCACATATCGAGTATCATATTGATCTTGCATAGGGGGATATAGTTTGAAATAGGAGAAAGTGATTGATTTTATGCTCTAGGTCGATTCTTGTCATATATTTTGAGGAATAGAGTCATTGAATTAAATTTGAACGTTCAAAGTGATGGATAATTGGTGAGGAAATATTGGTTGAATATGAATATGAGAAATCATGCATGGGTTCCCATTCACTCTCACATTGTTGATGATATTAGAGAGGCACTAAAGAGGGATAATAAGAAATGATTTGGTTTACTAGAATAAAAGGGTGTCCTCCTTATTAAATAAAACCAAGGACATGGTATGGAGTTGATAGACTCAAAATGGTTGTTTAAACCTATCTTGTTTGTTGAAAATTTTCCATGTGCATACATGGAACTTATTTGAAGAGCCTGGAGTGAGTTAAGAAGATTAGTCTTAGCCGCATGAAAGTGAACCGTGTTCACTTTGCAAGACGTTTACAAAAAATGTATTATAATTTGTAGAATTCACAATGACTATGAAGTGATGATATATTTGGATGTACAAAACGATTTACAAGATGGAATAAAGATTTTCATTTATAAGAAACTGATTTTTACACGGGTGATATTAATGATGTTGTACCACCTAAATATTTTAGAAAGGTAGAGACAGTTGAGCATAAGAGAAAGAAAATACATTGAAGGAAATTATTCATTTAAAGTATTCAAGGCAATGAATTGTGGATGAAGGAAACCAAATATAAACTATAGTTGGATATCAACAAAAGATTGTTGGTCATTTTTGGGCATAGAACTATGGTTAAATTATATTAATTGTTATCTAACATTTTGTTTCATTGCCAATGTTTTCAATGATGTAGTTGTCTAGGTTGGATGACACATGAAGCTCTCATTTTGTGTTTTGAAATGCAAGTATGGTAATTTTGAACAACTTCATAAAGGTGAGCTACTAGTTGAGTTTCTAATTTGATTTATGCTAGGCATAGTACAAACACAAATCAAATGCAAGAATAAAGGATATGTTTCATGCATGTTGAGTAATTCACATGTAGGGTGATGAAATATCTCAATATTTATAGGATGATTTAAATTCGATATGCCACGAAAAAATTAGAGTGGCACCATGGAATCATGGTGGGCCCATAACCCATAGATTCCAAAATTAAAATCTAGCTTCAATACATTTAGTTGTTGTGTATACTTTGTTGAAGTGATATTTACAATTTTACTGATAAAATGTTACATGATTATATGCAACTTCAACTCAAACATGGAAAAATAATTCCAAAACATAATGAATTTGAGCTAAAATAAGTTTATCATTCAATCACATATAAAAAAATCATACCACCAAAAATTATGAACTTCCAAACATTATTTACTAGACAATAATAGCATAAACAAGATCACTGAAAGAAACACAATCACAAGGTACACAACATTTATCCTAGAAACCCTCATGGGGGAGAAAACCCATCAAAAACTTCATTAATATATATTTCCAATACAGTTCCAAGATAATAAACTAAACACTAGAGAATATCCAAGACTGATCAATGCACCTCTCTCTTCCTTCTTCCAGCAACTGCAACTTCCTTCAAACTTGTGCACTGGATGAGTGACTTGAGTGAGTGAGTGAATGAGGCACTAGCCTATATTATTTATACTAGTTGAGGAGCGATAGGGTGGTGTCTCTTCATCAAGCAAGGCTGACTTATTCAATTAGTTTCTAAAACCACTTTAATTATCCCTAGGGGTCGACTTCTCAATTTGCATCATATAATTAGGGTTTTACCAATCCACAAAAGGGGATTTTGTCATACATAAGTCCCAACATGATCAATCCACAAAAGGGGATTGATCTATAATATAATAACTCAATAATAAGTATAATATATTTCGTAGTTACAATATTTCAACACTCCCCGTTAACAACAAGGGTATTCTACAACATCATTGGGAGAGAGAGGGAAACAACAACAATAACATCTGGAACACTGATTGGCATATCTATAAATCATCAGAATTTTTTCTCATCATCAATAACATCATCATTCATAGCATGGAGTTGGAGTATCACCATCATCACCATTCATAACATGGATCTAGAATATCATCATCATCATCATCATTCACAACATGGAGTTGGAATAGCAGCATCATCATCGTTCACAGCATGGAGCTAGAATATGATACATCAACATCAATTAGCATAAAGGCTATAACAATAACATCAACAGCATGAGGCTAGAGAAACAACAACATCACAACACGAGGCTAGAGAAACAACATCATCACAACACGAGGTTGGAGAAACAACATCATCATAGCATGAGGTTGGAGAAACAACATCATCACATCACGAGGCTGGAGAAACAACATCATCAGCACGAGGATGAGATAACATCATCATCATCATATAACAACAGAATTAGTCAGGTGTAACAACAACATTTTTTGGTACTCTGACAGTCCCTAGGGATCTCCCTAGGAATCATAATATTCCCTAGGATATAAAATCCTAACGGAGCTACCATGTGGTACTATGACACACCGTCCTTACCAAACCTTCGGGATTTATCCAAGAATCATAATATTCCCTAAGATTATAAAAATATTTATGGAGCTACCACTACTGACCACAACTAGCATATACATGCACAGGTACTCTGGCAGCTCATCCTTACCGGACATTCAGGATCTGTCCAAGGATGATCAGTCCCATAGGATGTAAAATCCTAACTGAGCTACTCGTTGTTGGTCAAGATAACATAGTATCATCAACATCACTCCCCCTTTTGAGGGAGGTTCTTTCAGACTATACCAAGCTTGTCTCAAAAGTATTCAAACTTTACATGAGACAGAGGCTTGGTCAACACATATGCAACCTACTCATCTGTGCCAACATATTGGAGCTTTACATCTCCCCTCTGCACCATATCACGAATGTAGTGTTACTACATTTCTATGTGCTTCAACTTATCATGGAACATAGGGTTGTCTGTCATATTTATGCAACTATGGTTATCACATAGCATCATGGTTTCTTAAATCTCCAGATCAAATAGACCTGTCAACAACTTCCGAAGCCATATGGCTTCACAAATGGTAGAACATGCAGCAATGTATTATGTTTCTACCATGCTGAGAGAAATACGGGATTGCTTCCCAATCTTCCATGAAGTCATGGTTGAACCAAGACTGAAACAACATCCTGAAGTGATCTTTCTGTCAAAAACACTTCCAACCAATCTAAATCAGTATAACCAACCGATATGATGTCATGATCTCCATTATAACAGAGACCAAATTCCAACGTACCCTTAAGGTATATCATCACATGTTTTTAAGCAACAAGGTGAACACGTCTGGGCTCTACTAGATACTAACTCAAGGTGTTCACAACAAAGAATATATCTGGCATGGTATTCGTCATATACATCAAGGATCCAATGATCTTTCTGTACAGTGTAGCATCAACCAATTCTGACGAAGTATCAACCAGGAGATTCAACTTTGTTTCCATGGGTGTGATCATGGCTTTAAATTCCAAAATATCAAACCTCTTCATTATTTCAACTACATACTTCCCTTGGTTAAGGAAGATCTTCTCTGGGCTCTGCCAAACCTCAAGACCTAAGAAATAGTGCATCAGGCCTAGGTCTTTCATCTCAAATTCTGCAGTGAGATTCTTCTTACAATCATTAATGAGATTTTCTTCTCTAGTTAATAATAATTCATCCACATAAAGTAGAAATATAACTAGCTCATCATTCATAAACTTGAAGTAAAGGTTAGAATCATCTTTACTCTTGGTAAAGCCCAAGATCATTTGAAAACTGTCAATTATTACATACCAAGCTCTAGGAGCTTACTTCAATCCGTACAGAGCCTTCTTCAACCTACAGACATGAGTCTTTATATATTCAAATTCAAACCCTTGAGGTTGTTCTATATACATTTATTCTTCAATAACACCATTTAAGAAGGTTGTTTTCACATCCATCTGGTGTAACTTCCACTTTATCTTGGATGCAATAGCTATGATGGTTTTGATAGAAGTGTATCTGGCTACAGGAGAAAATGTCTCTTCATAATCAATGCCTTCCTTTTGATAAAATCCAAGAGCTACAAACCTTGCTTTATGTTTTTCAATACTTCCATCTGTCACATGTTTTATCTTGTATAACCATTTGGAAGATACCACATTTTTGTTCTTCAGTCTGGGAATTATTTCCCATATATCATTCTTTATAATGGATTGGTATTCTTATGTCATGGAATCTACCCATTCTTTCTTCTTAATGGCTTCTTCAAAGAAAGTAGGCTCCTTTTCTATGAGATCACACATCAAATCCATGTAACTAGAGAATGGCATAGGTTTCTTGATTTGTCTCATGGTTCCTTCTGGGGCACCATACTTCTCTCCATATTGAATAAGTTCCCTTTCCCAAGCTAGCTTTCCCTTGTGAGAGATCACCATCTGGGGAGGTTCTTGAGATTCTATCATATCATGATCTTCATGAATCTCATCATCAGGGGAAGTTGTGACTTCCCTCATTGGTTCTGCAACTCTTGGAGCTACATGTTCTTCTTCATATACTTCTTCAAGATGGCATATCCTTGATTTCTTGAGTGTTGCATCTTCATCAAAGGTTACATATCTGTTGATCTAAATATGATGGTAACCTGGTATGTAAATTATGAATTCCTTAGAGACCTCATAGTATCCAAAAAATATTCCCTTATTTCTTGAAGGGTCCAGCTTGGTTCTCCTTTCCTTCGGAATGTGTACAAACACTGGACAACCAAATATCTTGAGATGGCTTACTTTTGTATTCTTTCTAGAGAACATTTCTTCAGGGGTTTTGAACCCAAGTGCACTATACGATAATATGTTTTGGATATACATTGTTTCTCTTGTTGCTTCAACCCATAAGTGCATTGGAAGATCTTTATCATGGATCATAGTCTTCACTGCTTCCATTATAGTTCTATAGTTCCAAGAAGTAAACCCAAGTCTTGCGAGAATAGTCATCAATAAATGACACATAGTATACATACCCACTAAGAGAGGTTGATGGCATTGGGCCACACAAATTTGAGTGGATGAGCTCCAATATTCTTTCTGCTTTACTATCGCTCTTCAGGAAAGGATTCTTTATGTTCTTTTCTTGTGCACATCCCTTTCACACACATTCATGGTCAACCTTGAATTTGGGTAGACCTGTAACTACCTTGCTCACATATGGTAAGGATTTGTAGTTGATGTGAGCTAGTCTTCTATGCCAAAGTTCACATGGACTCTCAATGGATTGAATCAAGGTTGCATCTAAGTGACCCTTTAACTTATACAGACCACCTTCTTTTGTTCCAATAACAATTGCATCTTCTATGGTTTTTCCTTTAGGCCACATAAGAACTTCACCATCTATGAATTCAACCCTGAATCTTTTCTTATCTAAAGTTGATATATAAAGTAAGTTCTTTATCAAACCTGGTACATATATTACATCCTTCATCTTCATTAGAGTCCCTAAATCAAGTTTGTAGGTGGATTCTCCCACTCCTTTGATAGGGTACTGGTAATCATCTCCAAGTGTAACTTTATGGGGAAAGTTATTTTCTGTAAGGCTAGAGAGAATGTCTCTCTAACCTATCATGTTCTTAGAAGCACCACTATCTATGAGTCAAGTGTCCTCTCTAGGTGACACAGATCCTGAGAGGGCAGAGAATAAGACATAGTCTTCAATATTTTCTTTAATCATATTTGTGGGTGGCTCATCATCTTCAACTACATGGGCATGGTGTCTTTTTCTATTTATCTTCTTGTATTCTTCTCTTCTAGCTAGACAATTCTTATCAATATGGCCCATATTGTCACAATGGTAACATTGATAAGATGAGAAATCCTTTTATCTTCTTTGACCTTTCTGAAACTTATGGAATCTCCTTGGAGGGTGAGATTCCTTATGTAGGTGGGTCTCCTTATTGAAGTGAGACCTTCTCTTTCCTCCTTTATCATGAGCAACTAGGGCTTGATATTCATCCCTTAAAATAACTGCTTCTCAGTTAGCTACTCTTGCTTCTTCTTAAACACATTCTTCTCAAAGACTGTCAAATTGGAGTTTCTCCTTTCTTGCACAGATAGTTTGGATGAAGGCATCCCAAGGTCTTATGAGACCATTAAGAGTTTTTATTATGAGTTCATATTTATATAGGTTGTCTCCAATTGCTTCTAGTTGTTCCTTGAATTGAGAAGCCCTACAAAAATAGTCATGAACAGTTTCTCCTTTATGCATCTTTGTATTCTTGAGTTGGGTTCTCAAGTTCATCTTCCGGTTAATGTTCCTTCCTTCATACATTCTGGTTAGGGCATAAAACATTTATTTTGTATTATTCTTAGAAGATACTTGAGGGATCAAGTGGTCTTTAATAGAGTTTGCAATGATTCTTTTGGCCCTAACCATATCCTTCTGGTACTTTGCTTTAGTTGTAGCATCTGCGGGTTCTGGTACATTTTCCTTGATTAATCTTGCAAGGTCATTCTCTTCAAGAATTAGTGCAATCCTATACTTCTAGGCACGCAATTTATCCACACCTTCTAACTTATCAACAATCTTGGTGCTCCCAGACATCTTGACCTGGAGCTGGGAAAATGACCAAAAATTGAAATTGCTCATAAATTAAATCTGAACTTACCAGGAGGTGCACTTGGTAAGGCGAGTAGGTTGGTGCAGCCTGTTTTCAAAAAATCCAAATTTTACCCCTTGAAACTGGAACTGTGAAAATATGGATTGGTACTTCTGGTATTGGTTCTGGTTTCTTGGTTTTCTGGTACCAGTGAAAACTAGGGTTTCACTTTTCAGAGGCTCTGGCCACTAAAAAGGTGCGCTCAAGCTACCAATGAGTTCTCTAGGCTAGGGAGCACTTCCCTAGATAGTTTTTAGGTTGAAATTATCTTCCAACAAAAAGCCCTAATTTTTTTGTACGACAACAATGACGTTTTTGGTTACCCGGTGAAAGGTTCTCTATTTAGTCAAGCTATGATACCATGTTAAATTTAGAGATATTATTAAGTTCTTTTCAATTTACTAGACAATAATAACATAAGCAAGATCACTGAAAGAAACACAGTCACAGGGTACAAAACATTTATCCTGGGAAACCCTCATGGGGGAGAAAACCTAGCAAAAAGTTCCTTAATATAGATTGTCAATACAGTGCCAAGATAATAAACCAAACACTAGAGAATATCCAAGGCTGAGCAATGTGCTTCTCTCTTCCTTCTTCCGACAACTGTAGCTTCCTTCAAACTTGTGCATTGGATGAGTGACTTGAGTGAGTGAGTGAATGAGGTGTTAGCCTCTCTTATTTATACTAGCTAAGGAGCGCTAGGGTGGTGTATCTTCATCAAGCAGGGCCAACTTCTTAACTTAGTGGCTAAAACCACTTTAATTAGCCCTAGGGGTCGACTTCTTAATTTGCATCATACAATTAGGGTTTTACCAATCCACAAAAGGGGATTTGGTCATACATAAGTCCCGACATGATCAATCCAAAAAAGGGTATTTATCTATAATATCAATAATAAGTATAATATACTTTGCAGTTACAATATTTCAACACAATTATTCAGATGCACATGCAAAGGTAGAGTAAAGTCAATTAGATGATCAAAATATAAATAAAAAATAGACTTATTACAAATGGAAAGGGATAACTTCATGAACCTAGAACAATATGGAATGAGGAATCTAAATAAATGGTCATTCTATATTATTATCTTTTTATCCCTTGCAATTGATCCAAAATCACAATCAATTCATGTCTACATTATTGAAAGAAATCTTGGGAAACATGTAACATTCTAACTTCAAACAGAATTATGAAAGTATTTTTTATGAAACTAGTGTGCTTAGTTTACTTTGGTGCACCATAAGCATCATTTTACATTGTGATATTAATAACAAGTGAGATGCTTCACAAGGGATAAGAAGAATGTGGAAATTAAGTACATTTCAATGTATTTCAAGTTGGGTTAGTGTGTTGTCTCATATACATATTACTAACACAACCTAAAATGCATTGGAATTAATTGTTCCATACCTTGGTTGATTAGGTGACATAAATGATGCACCCATGAAAGGACGGGGAGAGGATGCATGAGAAAACGATTGGAAGGGGACAATTTAATTTTAGACATATTGGGACACATATTCTTATGGGGTGACATCTCTCGATGGGTGTGTGGTTACAAAATATGTTTGATTGGATGATGGTCACAAGGATATTGAAAGGTACATTGACATGAGTGGGAGTTTAGGTATCATTTGTAAAATTTAAAATGATATATTTCCCAATTATGTGGTATGCATATTTCAAAAGTTAATATGCATGTGTAACTTGATTAAACAATTATATCATGTTGAGTTTAATTTACCCATGTATTGAAATAATTTTCTTGGAATGTATATTAAGAGGGACAATACTATAACAAAGTGAACAATGTCCCTGTTATCGCACAGTTTGTAGTTTAGGTCATAGGCTAAAGGATAGAGATCAAACTGGCGTAACAAGAACCTTCCCCACCCAATGTCACCTCGATGGGGAGGTTCTTTTTTTTTAGGGAGGTTAGCCCAGGGGAGACGTCCCCGACAACCTGGGGTTTGAAGAGGTAGAAAGTATAAGGTCAAGTTTTAGAGTTCCCTCCTCACAGGTTACCACCAATGTTAGATGATCCGGCTAATAAGCCAATAAATGAAGTGTATGCCCTATTGAAAACACCTGCCCGGAACAAGACAACAACAACACAATATATATATATATGTAGGCTATAAATCAAAGGGTTAGTACTTCATTGACTATCTGATATTATTAATAAGCAATGTACTGCAATAGATGTAAAATGAATTCAACGTTTTGTCAATTAGCTATGAAAGACCATCAATTCATCAATATCTAAGGAGATGACTAAGCCAACAATATGTCCAATCAACAATTTACTCAATAAATGCTTCAAATCATCATTTAATTGCTTATACTACACTTTTGTTGCATCAAGATGAGATATCCAACTGTGACGTCAGCCCTAAATTAGGTTAGTTTGGTTAGTTAGGGTTTCAAAATTTAGTTTCGAAAGTAGTTTTACACACTAAAGCTTCAATGTTGGAGGTTAGATATCAATGCCTTACGGTATATGGAGTCAAATAAGAAAAGGGCACAAGATTTTGAAAGGATTATGACTTAAAGACTAGAAGGTAGGGTTCTATGGTTCTGCAAAGGCAGGGCCCTAGAATCAAAACCCTAGGGGAAAGAGCCTCACTCTGGTAATGCTTAAGCAAGGCCTCGTGCTCTTTCCTCCTTCTCTAAATCAACTTGGCAAAATGGCTAGCCTAAAGAATAAGTCTAAGGGAGAAAGTGTTAAAAAGACAAGGCTTTCAAACCCTAGAAGATGAAAACCCTAGGTGTAGATAACCTAGGCCTAGGAAGTCACCTTCTTTCAACCTATCAACTTCAACACTAGCTCAAGGGAAGAATCAAGATAAGTGTAGCAAAGGCTAGGCTTAATCTCTTTTCTTCAATGGCTGAAAAAATCTCTCTCTAAGGGGAGATGTAACAATGACCTACTTGTGTGCTTGTTACCTAGGGTTTTAAATCAACAATATTATAAGAAAATGCAAGAAATTACACCTACAACCATTCAATTAATAAGTTTTGCAAGAAAAGTCACTTAAATGTCATGAAGAAAAGCATAAGCAAACCCTAGTTGTAAACCTTCCTTGAGAGAAATGCCATAAAATGCCAAAAATATCCTTCCAATAGCAAGTGTGCCTCACTTATGCATCAAATATACCCAAGAAGGGCGCAAAAATCAGACCTCACAAGTGTGACTGAATTGTGTTGTGTCAAAATGAGGGAAAACATCCTCAATTTATATCATCCAATGACCTTTAATTAAAATTAGGTCATTAAAACAGCCGACAAGGCTAATAACTAAAAATCATATTGTTTTACATTAAACTGCTAAAAGAAAACCCTAAATGAGCAATGAGCAAGACGTCTATCCCCTTTGAGGGAGGCGTTGGCCCTTTTTAGGGAAAATCACAGCACTAGATGACAAACGTTGGCCCTCTCTAAGCCTCCAAACTCTGCCACACGTGCCAAACTTCCATGTCAAACTGTCATGTGCTAGAGGTGACGTCAAGGGCCTCTAGAGGAAATCCTGGGTCAACAGAGGGAGACGTTCCACCTGCAGTGGGTCAACCCCCAAGGGTTGGTCTCAGCCAAGGTGTCCTGGATGAAAATGTCCTTCTTCTTCTCTCGTGCAAAGGCTCGACCAATCATTGTCCTGTCTCTACCCCTGATGAGGTCCCAGCAACCATCTGATGGGCTCTTTAGCCCCATGGAGGTCTGAACTAATCATATCCCCATGTGTACCGGTCCACTTGGTACCTGTTCGTTGGGCATGGTCCTGCACATCAAAAACTTCGCCCTCCATGGGCTCATTAGTCCTCAAGATCATAGCAATGTCAATCATATTTCATCATTAATTTTATCAAATGCATGCATAAAACCCCTAGCATATCATCTAATAGCTCAAAGACATTACAATGACCTACTATACAAAGCTGAAGAAAAAGACAAAATGCCCTATTGGGCCAGCATCCATAAGAAAAGGAAAGTTCCCAAAGGATATCATCCAAGCCATGTAACATGAGGTGGTGTGATCAAAGGATGTCTAGACATAGTGGAAGACAGGGATGATATTATCCATGGGTGCCTTTGTAGGAGGCGAGTTGTACCTATCATGGATGCAATTCTTTCCAATCCCTTTATTGCCTTTATTCTTTCTTTTCTTTATTACTTTTTCTTTCTTTTATTTCAAGGTCTAACTAGAGGACACTACCTTGGCGTGGTGACCAGAGCTGACAGTGTTACCCACGAGTACTTTCAGAGAGATGATAAGGCTGGCTCGTGATGAGACCCCCTTTCCCTTGGCCATGCAACCAAAGTTCATTGCCCTGGCGTGGTAACCAGATAATGGCAATGTCATACTGCTAGGTACTTATGAACATAATGGGTTGGCTCGTGATGAGACCCCCCATCCTCTTGGATAGGTCTTGTTTTGTCATTTTTCTTCAGGTCCCTCTTGTTTATTATTGAGAGGATTTTTATTTCCTTCTTTGGGATCCCTGGGCAAGGAATCTCTAGGTTTTATTTTTATGGCTTTTATCTCTTACCAGCTGCTTTTACCCCCTGGGCCTTTATCCCCTTCTTCCCACAGGATAAGGTGTAACCCCACAAATAGGTCATCCTAATGTCCGAACTAGGGGAATGGGATAGATGAATGGGAGATAAGATGTAAAAGTGATAATATGATGGGAGCAGACGATGGCTCTTAAAAACCCCCCTGGTAGCTAACCAAAACCTATGGGTACAAGCTTGCTAGGGTACCCCGTCAATCCCCACAACCATGGTCAAGCGGGTTAGTGTAAGATCCAAGCAGTTGTCAGAAATGAAAGTTATAATGATCAAACATGACACGTACCATGATACCTGGACCAATTACCTCATGGAGAAAGAGTCTTCTCTGATGCAAGTCCAAGATGAAGGTGATGGATGCTATTGTTGTTGATAGGACAAGTGTGATGAAGAAGAAAAAAGATGGGCCCTCCAAGGCCATGCTCAGGTCAATCTTGCTCTCAGTACTCCATGTCTAGGACCCGTGGGCCTCGAGACATGATCTCCTAGTTATCCCTAGAAATTGAGGATAACATCTGGCTCCATCTCGGGGACATGTGTTCACCATAGAGTGCATGAGAAACTCAGCATCTCTGGCATAAACCTACAGACCTGCTCACACTTGAAAAGGGCATCAGTAACAAAGGTGGGGTGGTATTTCCACCACGCAGATATATATGACTGAAATAAAACAATCAATATGCATGTGAGGAAACAAACTATCATGAAATGCAAATAGTATAATACACAGAAATATGCCTACCTACCTATACTTACCTATGGAGTCAGGTTACCCCACTCTGGTGGGGTTTGAGGAGGTGCCCACTGACGGACACTGTGTGCCTTCTTCCCTCCAGTGTAGACAGGTAATAGGAGTCATTAACTAACTTTCTTCTGACCTTAAAAGGGCCAAGCCAAAAACGATTGTTTTCTTTGATATTAGTAGGCTTCCCTTTATTGGCATCCCACATCCAAACCATGTCTCCCTCCTTGTACTCTCTGACTCTGAAATTAGTTGTTCCTTGGATAACCATGGAGTATTGTGTAGAGGGAGGTGGGTGGGACTCTGCTATAAAGATTTCTTGCTGTGAATGATGGATTAGTACATCATCTTCCACTTTCTTTAGTATTTTCGTAGTCTCTGATTCCATGAGTTGTTGGTATTCTTCTTTCGTGGGCCATTTAATCTGATTCGAATTTTCCTCTTTTGCAAAAGACGTATCTTCTGGAGAGTATCTATGAGGAATCGGCCCGGTTTTGTCACGTGCTTTGTCATATTTGATGGAATCACTGGAATTTTGCTCATAAGTTGTTGTTACAGGTACATTCTAGATACGACCAATAATTCCATCTTTCAATGGTCCATCTGATCCTTGGAAAAAGTTGTCAAATCATTCTTTCATAGATGGTACCTTAATGAATTCTCTCAAAGGGATGGTTACAAGCATCTTGGATAATGCCCCTTCAAGGTCAAAATTTAGGTTAACCCTTTCAGTATTGGATGTTTTAGGAAAGATTACATCCACAGGTGGATTTTTTGTCTGGTCAGTGGAAGGTTGGTCCAACTTCTTTTTTCTATACACCTAGAACTCTTGTTTCTTTAGCTTTTCTCTTGATTCTTGGTCTAGTTT
Source organism: Picea engelmannii (assembly GCA_009831015.1). NCBI lineage: Eukaryota > Viridiplantae > Streptophyta > Pinopsida > Pinales > Pinaceae > Picea > Picea engelmannii. The sequence continues at coordinate 269,166 of ML791975.1, read as the reverse complement.
GTTTATTACTGCCATCCCGGCTGACCTGACTGCTTCTTTCATGGCCTCTTGATGCTCTTCAATGGTGATATTTATTTGAGGGCCTTCTATGAAGTAGTCTATATTGTTTACTTGTTGATGGCCACCACTACTGTAAGGACACTCATGTTCCAAAAGTGCTTCACTGCATTGAAAACACCAAGGGTTTTCATCCACAATGATGGCACTTGGAACTTCTATGTCTTTGAAAACATCTTCATTCCATTCAACGAAATTACTTACTCTCTGTACTGGATAGCCATCTTCATCTGAATCCTCCGAGGCATCAAAGGCATCATCGGGATAATCACCCCAATCTTTGTCTTCTCCTATCAAGGGAAAAGTGGGACAATCTTGAAACAAGTATGGATCCATTGAAAAGGGTGTTTTTTCATCCCTCTTGGTATGACCAGTATGTAATAGTGTGGGAATCCCCTCAAAAGGTAATTGGTCATCCGAATCTCGTTTTTCTAGAAAAGAAATTTTTAACATTTCACGAATCCTTTTAACCCTTTGCAGGATACATGGCATACTAGTGCTTGGATCGGTTTCTTCAGACCTATCGACTTCACTCATATCTTGATATTCTAACATCGATGTGTTCAAGACAAGCAAGGAATCTTCAAAGTTTGGTTTTTTGTGAGTGGCCATGTACGAATCCTCGAATGGTTCATGTTGCCTTGAGACATTTAGGACATTGCGTGTGTTTGAGAAAGTTGCGTTCCATTTCCTTTTGGGAGGCATGAATTTTACTTCAAGAATTTCTCGAAACTTAAGCTCAGCTTTGGTGACATCCTCGTCACTAGATTCCCTGGGGTCATTATTGTGCGAGAGATTGACTTGATGGATGTAGTCTTCGAACGCAAGGTTCTTCTCAATCTGACAAGCAAAGTCTTGTGCTTCTTCTAGAGTCGAGGGTGACCAATCTTTGAGAGTAAACTGCAAAACTCCTTCCAACGAGTTTAAGTAGTGTTGGAGGACAGCTTCTTCTGAGAAACTAGGCCTAATCTTCTTGAGTAAAAGGTTGAACCTATCATTGAAATCCCTAATTCCCTCGCTAGAGGCTTTGCAAATATTAGTGTATTGAGAGTAAAGGGAATCCATGCTTTCTTTTTCGCACCAATCTTTCTGGAAGGCTTGTTCAATATCTTTAGGGGTTTTGATGATTCCTTTCAGGAGTTTGTTAATCCATCTTCTGGCACTTCCGGTGAGTGATCTCACAAAGAGCCTTAAAAAGACATCGGGGTGTTCTTGTTCGGATTGGTGAAACTAGAATGCATCACAGAAGTCGGTCCAATGAGAATTTCCATAGGATCCATCTTCCCCTGAAAACTTAGGTATCCAAGACTCGACCTTCTTGGGTAGATCATGTAACCCCCCTTGGGTGTTAGGTAATATTAAAGGACCAAAGAGTTCTTTATGAGACCATTTGGGGTAACTTACAGGGGTGACATGATTTGTGGAGGTCATAGTAGTGGATGAAGGTATATACCGACGTGCACTACGAGTCGTCATTAGCTATTTGTGGAGTTTCCAGATGATTTGCTTGAAATCATCAAATAAAGGGAAAACACCCTAATGGATTCGTTGGGTAAGCTTGTAAGATAAGGCTCTGAGGCAAGGATTACCGAAAAGGTTTATTGTCTGAGGAGAATTGAATCAGTGTTCCCTGGAAACGGCACCAAAATGTTATCGCGCAGTTTGTAGTTTAGGTCATAGGCTAAAGGATAGAGATCAAACTGGCTTAACATGAACCTTCCCCACCCAATGTCACCTTGATGGGGAGGTTCTTTCTGTTTATGGAGGTTATCCCAGGGGAGACGTCCCCGACAACCTGGGGTTTGAAGAGGCAGAAAGTATAAGGTCAATTTTTAGAGTTCCCTCCTCACAAGTTACCACCAATGTCAGATGGTCCGGCTAATCATCCAATAAATGAAGTGTATGCCCTATTGAAAACACCTGCCCAGAACAAGACAACAAAAACACAATATATATATATATGTAGGCTATAACTCAAAGGGTTAGTACTTCATTGACTATCTGATATTATTAATAAGAAATGTACTGCAATAGATGTAAAATGAATTCAATGTTTTGTCAATTATCTATGAAAGACCATCAATTCATCAATATCTAAGGAGATTACTAAGCCAACAATATGTCCAATCAACAATTTACTCAATAAATGCTTCAAATCATCATTTAATTGCTTATACTACACTTTTGTTGCGTCAATATGAGATATCCAACTGTGACGTCAGCCCTAAATTAGGTTAGTTTGGTTAGTTAGGGTTTCAAAATTGAGTTTTGAAAGTAGTTTTACACACTAAAGCTTCAACGTTGGAGGTTAGATATTAGTGCCTTAGGGTATATGGAGTCAAATAAGAAAAGGGCACAAGATTTTGAAAGGATGATGACTTAAAGACGAGAAGGTAGGGTTCTATGGTGCTACAAAGGCAGAGCCCTAGAATCAAAACCCTAGGGGAAAGAGGCTCACTCTGGTGTTGCTTAAGAAAGGCCTCGTACTCTTTCCTCCTTCTCTAAATCAACTTGGCAAAACAGCTAGCCTAAAGAATAAGTCTAAGGGAGAAAGTGTTGTAAAGACAAGGCTTTCAAACCCTGGAAGATGAAAACCCTAGGTGTAGATAACCTAGGCCTAGGACGTCACCTTCTTTCAACCTATCAACTTCAATGCTAGCTCAAGGGAAGAAGAAAGATAAGTGTAGCAAAAGCTAGGCTTAATCTCTTTTCTTCAATGGCTGAAACAATCTCTCTCTAAGGGGAGATGTAACAATGACCTACTTGTGTGCTTGTTACCTAGGGTTTTAAATCAGCAATATTATAAGCAAATGCAAGAAATTACACCTACAACCATTCAATTAAGAAGTTTTGCAAGAAAATTCACTTACATGTCATGAAGAAAAGCATAAGCAAACCCTAGTTGTAAACCTTCCTTGAGAAAAATGCCATAAAATGCCAAAAATATCCGTCCAATAGCAAGTGTGCCTCACTTATGCAGCAAATATACCCAAGAAGGGCGTAAAAATCATACCTCACAAGTGTGAGTGAATTGTGTTGTGTCAAAATGAGGGAAAACATCCTCAATTTATATCATCCAATGACCTTTAATTAAAATTAGGTCATTAAAACGGCCGACAAGGCTAATAACTAAAAATCATATTGTTGTACATTAAACTGCTAAAAGAAAACCCTAAATGATCAATGAGCAAGATGTCTAGCCCCTTTGAGGGAGATGTAGGCCCCTTTTAGGGCAAATCACAACACTAGATGACAAATGTTGGCCCTCTCTAGGCCTCCAAACTCTGCCACACGTGCCAAACTGCCCTGTCAAACTGACATGCACTAGAGGTGACGTCAAGGGCCTCTAAAGGACGTCCTGGGTCAACAGAGGGAGATGTTCCACCTGCAGTGGGTCAACCCCCAAGGGTTGGGCTCGGCCAAGGTGTCCTGGATGAAAATGTCCTTCTTCTTCTCTCGTGAAAAGGCTCGACCAATCAATGTCCTGTCTCTACCCCTGATGAGGTCCCAGCAACCATCTGATGGGCTCTTCAGCCCCATGGAAGTCCGAACTAATCATCTCCCCATGTGTATCGGTCCACTTGGTACCTGTCCGTCGAGCATGGTCCTGCACATCAAAAACTTTGCCCTCCATGGGCTCTTTAGTCCTCGGGATCATAGCAATGTCAATCATATTTCATCATTAATTTTATCAAATGCATGCATAAAACCCCTAGCATATCATCTAATAGCTCAAAGACATTACAATGACCTACTATACAAAGCTGAAGAAAAAGACAAAATGCCCTATTGGGCTAGCATCCATAAGAAAAGGAAAGTTCCCGAAGGATATCATCCAAGCCATGTAACACGAGGTGGTGTGATCAAAGGATGTCCAAACATAGTGGAAGACAGGGGTGATATTATCCGTGGGTGCCTTTGTAGGAGGCGAGCTATACCTGTCATGGATGCAATTCTTTCCAAGCCCTTTATTGCCTTTATTCTTTATTTTCTTTATTACTTTTTCTTTATTTTATTTCAAGGTCTAACTAGAGGACATTGCCTTGGCGTGGTGACCAGAGCTAACAGTGTTACCCACGAGTACTTTCAGAGAGATGATAAGGTTGGCTCGTGATGAGACCCCCTTTCCCTTGGCCATGCAACCAAAGGTCACTGCCCTGGCATGGTAACCAGATAATGGCAATGTCATACTGCTAGGTACCTATGAACATAATGGGATGGCTCGTGATGAGA
>ML791975.1:249815-264042 GCA_009831015.1 Picea engelmannii | reverse complement strand
CTCAAACAAAACCCTAAACCCTAATATATTTTTGTTTCAAAATTTAGAGGGGAGACATGTGCAAGAGAGATTTATTGGGTAAGATATTGGAGTGGATAGAATTTACTAAAGGGTAGAATTTGTAAGGGGCCATTGTCAGTGGCATACAAATTTACAGAGGATAAGTTTCATGTATGTAATTTCATTCTCTTAATCTCAACAAAATAGAAGGCTTTTGGATTCACTTTCAATGTTGCAAACCCTAGCTTTCTTGTTGTTTTATTTTTAATAATGTTGTTTAAAACCTTAGTTGTAGGGGATTAGTTTCTAGAAGGAGATTTTTTTCTAGGATTTTTAGGTATTTGTAGGCCTCAATGGTTATTTTGATGTAAATAATATTTTAATGGATTGTGACCCCTTGTCACTGCCAATCTAAAAAAAAACATTTTTGGGTTTCACGGTGTGCACCACCCAGTAGATACAAACTGGTGCATTATTAACTTTAGAGAACTCCACTTGGACCTGCTAGTTTTTTTTTTGCGGGGGGGAGAGGGGATGGGGGTGGTTGCAGTGTTCTATACAAAAGGAAATGCATCAATGTGTATGAATACATAAAAGTGCACCAACTATCCTGAAAATAGTGTTAGGATTAAATTCTCTACTTAAATTATAAAATGTATTTCATAATTTGTATATTTCATTATGTTCATCGTTTTTTTTTGTAAGTAAGCATTTTGTATTACCTTCTATAAACCATCAGATATATACATGCAGTTTTCATAGGCTTGGGTTTCCATAAATGGAAACTAACCCAAGCCCCACCATGAAGCAAAAAGGAGAAAGATTGTCCTTCTTAATAGGACCATTTTCTTTGTTTGTGTCCTGAATATAGTGAAAGATAAATAAACTTGGACTTCAAATCAGAAAAAATGAATGTAAATGTCTTGACCTGCACATAATAGATCTAGATAAACAATGATACACACATATGCAGAGAGAATTGGAAAAAGAAGAAGAAGGAGAGAAAGAATGGAAAGAATTCTCATTAACCGTTTTCACACTCAAAGAGTGAATAATTTACAATATATATAGGATAAATGAATAACTAATGAGCCATAGTGGTGGTCTAAATTGATCTGGACACACACCAACAGTTAAAAGAGTAAACTGCCACCTAGTCTAGTCTTTCAAGCAGTTACGGGAGTGAACTACCACCTAGCTGAGTTAACTAGCCAACTAGTCTTCAGTTAACTGACTGAACAAATAGTAGTGAGTTGGTGATGATCCCAACATTGCATGGTGACAAAACCAATGCAACATCTAAACTCAACTCAACTAGTCAAACTGAAGTGTCAACTGAAAGAGAATATTCTCCAGGTGGAATATTCTCCCCTAAAATATAGGAGACTGGATAATGACTAATTATGACTAATAAACAAGAAATAACCTCAGGAAAAATAAATCCTAGGTGTGTGTGAAGTAACTCCAACACCCCTCTGAACATCACTATGGTGAAAATAAGGAATGGGTCCCGGCTACGAGGCCATGTTAGGTACCCAAATACAAAAGATACACTGAAATAAATGAGGAAAGAGAGAAAATCTCATGGGAGAAAACCCCCCATCAAGGTACAATGTATGTAAAAAGAAGAACTACAGTTTCTAGGCAACTGTGTCCTTCACTCCAAGACGACCTCGCAATTGTGCAAATTTGTACTCTTTGGAGATTTTCTTGAAGATGTAGATGTCTTCATGGATCTGATGAAGTATATGAACCATTGAGATGTCCACACATATCCACTTTATCTTCTTGTAATGAAAAATATCCAAATAAATTTTGGATGAAATTTTGAAAACCGTACGGCCGTTTCCAGAAAAATGCTGAAATTTTGTTGATTTTAAAATGATCATAACTTCACTTTCTGGACTCCGTTTCGGATGATTTTTTTTTTTAAATTGGATATTTTTCCGAGAGGAATTCAAATATCCAATTTTTTCTGCAAATATTACTCAAAAAATATCATAATGACGTCTGATGTGCGCGTCTCCCTTTTTTACTCCTGAGATGCATGCATGGTGCATGCAAAAGTGTCTGCATGTGACTCTTGAGATGCATGCTATATATCTTCCACATGAATTTAAGAAAACAAATCTGAAATGGAGTAGACATCATATTCAATTAATGGAATACAATTTTTTGTAGATACTTGTGTAGAAGGCTCTTCAAACTGAGATGATTTATCTTCCAGTGGCTTTTCTACATTCTCTATCTTGTCAACATTTTGCATGCATTCTTCCTTATTCCCAAATAAAACCTCCAATCTGCTCCATAAATCATTTGGAGTGAATTCTTTTGATTCATCATATACTTGATGGAGAATTTCGGGAGAAATAAAATAGAGGATACATCCTATGGCCATATCTTGTCTATTGAGAAAATCATTTTTCTCATCGACATAATTAGGCTCTACTACCATTGCCATGGCTATTTGGTATAAACCTCTACTTCTGAGAAAAAGTAGAATCTCTGGCTTCCACTCCAAATAGTTATGAGGCGTGAGAAGTATTATCGGTGAGTAAAACATAAATTCCATATTTTACACGTTCTTCAATCTTCAATACCTGAAAAAATAATTTGGTGTAGCTTTTTCTTAGCAGTCCATTGGCTTTGATACCATGTAAATGTGTTGACCTACACAAAATAGATCTAGCTAAACAATGATACACACATTTGCAGAGAGAATTGGAAAAAGAAGAAGAAGGATAGAAAGAATGGAAAGTATTCTCATTAACCATTTTCACACTCAAAGAGTGAATAATTTACAATATATATAGGATAAATGAGTAACTAATGAGCCATAGTGGTGGTCTAGATTGATCTGGACACACACCAATAGTTACAAGAGTAAACTACCACCTAGTCTAGTCTCTCAGGCAATTACGGGAGTGAACTGCCACCTAGTCTAGTCTCTCAGGCAGTTACGGGAGTGAACTGCCACCTAGTCTAGTCTCTCAGGCAGTTACGGGAGTGAACTGCCACCTAGCTGAGTTAACTAGTCAACTAGTCTTTAGTTAACTGACTGAACAAAGAGTAGTGAGTTGGTGATGATCCCAACGTTGCATGGTGACAAAACCAATGCAACATCTAAACTCAACTCAACTAGTCAAACTGAAGTGTCAACTGAAAGAGAATATTCTCCAGGTGGAATATTATCCCCTAAAATATAGGAGACTGGATAATGACTAATAAACAAGGAATAACCTTAGGAAAAATAAATCATAGGTGTGTGTGAAGTAACTTCAACAAGGAAAAGCCTAAGAACTAAAATACTGCAAAAATACAACCAATACACCATGCACATTAGGACTATTATGAAGGAACCTAGTCACCAAATGGGAGATGGATAGGAGCATTCACATAAGGCCTATGCATTGAAGATCGTTCATGTTCTTGCATGTTTGATGTCTGGAAGGCTTGATGACTGAGCAACAAAGAAACATTGGAATCCAACTAATCCATTTTGAAATTCATGTCTACCATCTCTCTGTGCAAGTCGAAGATGAGTTGTAGGTGTTTTTTCGTCAATCCTTCCCTCCCAAGTGTAGGGTTTGGGATATGATATTCTAGAACAGAATGCCTCGGTAGAAAAGAAGGGATTCCCTGATGGGTAAAGCTAGACTATAATTGACCTTCAAATTCAATTAAATGCCTCACTGAGGGGGGTGGGAGTAGCTCCTCATCCTCAACTCAATCTATGCAGAAACCCGATTCCAAAATATATTCTATAAGCGGTGAATTGTGCAAGGGGACCTTGAGAGGTGGTCTTGGAGAATTTTCCCTCTGATCCTCATTATTTATATGATTCCTTTCAACTAGTTGGTGCATTGGCATTTGTTTCTAGGAGCCACGAGCTCTACGAGAACAACCTCTCTCCTGAATGTAGATTTTAACCTTGTACAATATTTACTGCAAAAATATTTTTAGTAAAAGAACTGAAAATATACAATGGCAAATACAAACATTACATAGAGATTTTTCCCCTGGAAACCCAAACCGGGAAAACCAACATATTCTATATTCATTCATAGTGATACATTGTTTACAATACAATAAACATATAGGAGCCAGTGACATCCAAAACCTTAACCCAATTACGTGGATTAGTCAACAACCCTAATTCCTTAAGAGGAAATAGAAAACCATCGACAAAAACCATGTGTAGAAAAACTACCCAACAATGGACACAAAAATCGAGGCAACATGAAAAACGAGGCAAAAATGTGACACATTTCCCAAGGAAAAAAAAATCCCTCAAACCCCTACGCGCCTGGCACAATGAAGACACTACAACTCGTGCAAATAATATAACACATACCCAACACCAAACCCTTAGAATTGAGTCTAGGAAAAATAAAATCGCATCGAGAGCGTGAGGCCAACGTCCTTCTCCCACTGCCAGCTAAAATGAACTTCCAAAACACAACCATGGCGTGAATAGATTCGTTGACCATCGTAGTTTTCTTGTTTTTCTGGCGTATCCATAAATTATAATATATGTAGTATGCTTAGAGTGATTGTAAATTACTTCCCTCGTACCTCTAAACCTTTCTCGGGCCATCGTCACTTGATGTGAGAATTGAACTAGATTAATAAGTCGATATGTGTTTAAATGAGTCATCCCTTCCACGCGCTCACATTGGGGCTTGAGAGGACACTTGGAAGGACTCATTCTAACCATGTCTATAAATATGAATTGGCTCATAACACTCCATCTGGAGAAGAGGCCTCCTGAGTTTCCAGAGCTACACATTCTCGAAATAGGGGATGCACTAGGCATTAAGTGGAGTTGCAACTCAAATCACCCTCCTTTTGTTCAATTTTGACATTGGCCAACTTATCTGTAATTTTATTGGCATCCCTACGTACATGCAAGGGAATAAGGACCATGTGAGGAGAGAGAAGAGTTTGCAAAGATTCCATGCCACTAAGGAGCCTCTAATTGGGCAAGAATTTGGTTGGCTCTAAGTAGTTAAAGAGTTTAGTCATCGTGCCTACTATGATTTGAGAGTCCCCTTCCACAATTAATTGATGGAATCCCAACTGGATGGATGCTTGGATTCCACTGGTGAGAGCCCATAATTCAACAACATTGCTAGAATCATGCCCAAGGTTACCCACCAAGATGTGACAAAGGTTCCCCTGAGCATCATGGAAGGTTATGCCAAATCCTATTGGACCAGGATTACCTTGGAGGCTCCATCAAAATTTAATTTAATGAATCTAGAAGGAGGGACATACCATTTATCAAGGCTAATTCTAACTAAAATAGAGAGGTGAAGAAGATCAGGGTCCAGAGCAAGACATATATCCCATTGGATAAAGATAGGTTTTCCATTAGGATCTCACTTCATTTCTTCAACTGACCATTTCCTTTGTCACACTATTTCCACAAAGTTTTGATGGATTTTAGGCTAGATATTTGTCCAAGGATCCAGTAGTGAGTGGGAGATTCTTCTTTTTCTCTCCTTCCAGATATGCCAAAGAATCAAACCTGACAGGAGATACCATATTTTGTTGAGGACAACATTTTTGAAAGCCAAGGGACTCCATTTGGAAATTGTTTTGGGGATGTTGTCTCTATGTCTATCTAAGGTGCACATCACTTGGGTCGCTTGATCCCATATATGTGAGATGAAATGACATTGGTTCAAAAGGTGTTCCATGGTATCCTCCTCTTCCATACATAAGGGGCATATATAAGGCCCAACGAATCCTAGTTTTTTCGGGATTGTCCCATGCTAAGATGTGTCTGTGTGCAACTAGCCAAAGAAATGTGCTTATTTTAGGTCATATCTTATCCATCTATATATTGCTCCATATATTGTCTTTGGACATCTAATGGAAATGGTCCTTAAGGTTGTAGGCTTCTTTGATGTTGAAGATGCCTTTTTAAGAGTGACCCCATCATAGAATTTTAGGACCCTACCTTACCTGAATTTTCCTGAGGGTAGATTCATCTTGCGAGGGCCCTAAATCTAATCTAGATGATACCTAGAAGTTGGCAAGTGAAGTTTTCCATTCATTACATAGGGAGGGAGCAGGTTTTCTCATCCAAAATTCAACAACCCTTTTACCTGGATTGATTTTCAAGTGGACCTAAATCTCATTAATTTGATTTAATTGAGCTAAGGGAGCCATCCACTTCCATGAGTCCTCCCAAAAAATGGCATCAATACCATCATGTATCTCCCAAAAAGAGTGATCCTAAATTATTGTGTGATTCTGCAAAGATGCATTCCATATCAAGGACCCATTTTTGTGATTATTCCATATTATAAGTTGTGCCTCCGCCATGTTTGGAGTGTATTTATGCTGCCAAATATGGGCCCCAACATCCCCTAGGTTTTTTATCCATCTCCACCAAATTTTGGCTCCCATGATTTGATTGAAACTTTGGATCTCTTATTCCTAACCCACCAACTAGTTTGGGCTTTCATAAGTCCCCCCAATTGACAAGTGCCCATTTGCACCCTTCTTTGGTTCCTTGCCAAAGAAATTTTCACTAAAGACTTTTGATGGTATTCAGCACAGATTTGGGGGCAACCAGAGTAGAGAAAAGATAGATTGGGATATCTTGCAAGATTGATTTAAGGAGAACAATACGAACAACCAGATTCAAGGAGCGAAAGATCCAAGAATTGAGACGCTTCTCTAGAGAGGAAAGAAGATCTTCCCAAGAGTTGTTATTGAGGGAATTATCAATTAGGGGGGGGCCTAAATATTTGGACAGAAGGGAGCTCCTTCTAAATCCTAAGATGTGATTTATGTGAACTTGGATTGCCTGAGAGGTGTTGAGAAATAAAATCTGGTACTTTTTGGTGTTTATAGAGGTTCTAGAGGCCTCACTAAAATGATTAAGAATGCAGAGAATACATCATGATTCTATGACCGTAGGAACACCCATCATCATTGTGTCATCCATGAATTGATTGTGATATATGGGTGGACCCAAACCATGGAGGGGTAGGCCATGAAGTGAGCCTTCCTCAATTGTAGCTTTGATATAGTGACTAAGACCTCCAGCCATGATGACAAAGAGGAAGGGAGAGAGGAGGTCACTTTGGAAGATGCCTCTGGAGGGAAAAAAGGGTTGTGAGGGGACACCATTGAAAAGAATGGAGAATAAATATGAGGAGGTGAGATCCATAATCCAATTCACCCAATCTTCACAAAATCCAAAGGAAAGGAGAAGTGATTTCATGTACTGCCAACTTAATTTATCAAAATCCTTGGACAGGTCTAGTTTAATGATCATACCTGGGGTACCAGAGGACTTGAGAGAGTGTATGAATTCATGAGCAAGGATGACATTGTACATGATTTGACATCATTATACATAGCCTAGTTTTTCATTAGAAATGATGAAAGGTAAAATAGGTTTGAGCCAAAGCGTAATTACCTTAGTCATGATCTTGTAGATGACATTGCAAAGTGCAATGGGTAGGAATTGATTTGGATGCAAAACAATTTCTTCTTTTGGGATGAGAGTTGACAAGGCAGTGTTTAGCGCTAGGAGGAAATTGAGTGAATGGTGAGAATCTTCTATCAGCTACCAAACCTCTTCACAAACTATATGCCAGCAATGATGAAAGGTAAAATCGTCTGGTCCCGGGGATTTTCCTATAGGCATTTATTTGATAGATTGATCCACTTCTTCCAATGATATAGGTTTGAGAAGGGGATTTTTATGCTCTGCAAAGATTAGAGGAGGGATATGTTGAGTGCTCTTCTCAATGGTTGGCAATCTGTCAGGGCATGGTTCTAATAGAAAATTTCGATAAAAATTGATCAGTTCCCTTTCTATACCTTATTGATCCATAATTAATTCACCATAGTCTCCTTCCATATTTGTGATGTGATTAATATGATTCCTCTGGATCATAGAGAGATGAAAGAATTTTGAGTTCTTTTCCCCCTCTTTTTTCCACTAAATCCTCGATTTTTTCCTCCATGAGACTTCTACCCAGGCATACCTCTCTTCTAATTTATTTTGGATATGGGCTTATTATTCTTTTAACTTCTTAGTTATTTCCTGAATTACTATTGCTTGTTAGATTTCTTTCATTCTTTGTTCCAAATTTGTTTGGGCCTACAAGATGTTTCCAAAAATAGTGTTGTTCCACTCCATGAGGTGTTGTTTAAAGTTTTTTAATTTCTATTGGAATCTATACATTAGTGATCCATGAGAGATAGCTACTTCATCCCACCAAAGCTTGACCTTTTCTTGAAAATCTATATGTTGAAGCCAAAAAAATTCAAACCAGAATGGTTTGCATTTAGGGGTACTAGAAGTATCCATCCATAATTGTATGGGCCAGTGGTCAGAGCCAACTATCGAAAGGATGCTAGATTTCATGGCCATCCCTTCCATCATTAGTGATTCTGATATTAGGAATCCATGCAAGTGACACATAATTTGTTGAGATCCTAATTTTTTGTTAGTCTAGGTATAGTTTCCATTAACCGCTTCAAGGTCAACTAACCTTATATTGTCTATGAGGTTCTGAAAACTCATATCATTAGCTTCCAGGTGGTGGGTTTCCCCTCATTTTTCTTCCAACAATAATATAATGTTGAAGTCCCCTCCTAAGATCCAACACCTATCCTGGATAATTTCCCTTGGTCCTTTTAGATTGTTTAAAAAGGATACTTTGTCAAGGGGTGAGTGTGTTCCATATACATTAGTAATGAATCCTTCTTTCTTAGAACCTATGGCTCTGTATTGAGCTGAGATAGTCCATTGGGTGGAAATGAAGTTGTTCAGAATTTTTGTTGTCATATTCCAAAGGATAGCCAAGCCTCCTACTGAACCTTGTGCATCTGTATTGACATATTGACCATGTCTCCAGTACCTTGCTAGGATTGAGTTAGTCTCAAGGTCGATACATTTAGTCTCCTGAAGAAAAAGAATAAATGGGTTTTCTTCCACTGTCCTATTTCAAAGAAGTCTTTGTTTACTTCTTCCATTTAGGCCTCATATATTTCAAGAGACAATATTCATGAGGAAGAGTAATGGGGGATGGGGTGAAAACTCTCGATGATCATTTGGATATGATCGGAGTTTACCATGATGTGACCGACTACTTGGATTAATTGTTGAGTGCATTTTCTTCCCCTTCATTTTTCCTCTTGAACTCGTGTCCATGATTTCTGAGATGATTTCTTCTTAACACCTAGTCCATTATGATATCTAGAGGTTGCACATGTTGTTGAGTCAAGGTAAAACTTATGCACCTTTTGAATTTTCTCAAGAGGTAGGGCATGGAGTTTCTATTTTCGATATGCTTCCTCCATACCTACTAGATCTATTCTAGCCATATCTTGCTCATCAAGTTCTATCTCCATATCCCTAGTCTCCTCGGGCATTTTCTCTTCCGTAATGGGGATGGCGCTTGGGGTTGGGATGATTTTTTCTAGGAATGGATCTTGATAGGGGTTCTTATATTTTGATGCATCTACCTTGGATGGGCACTAGCCTTCCTCCTAAATTTCTTTATCTTCATGAGCTTGGTTCAATATTTCAAATGAGTTGTTAGTATATGAATTATTTACCTGATTGGTGGTTGAATTTCTTGGGCCTTGTCGTCTTCATCTCTGGATCTAAGTGAAACCATCCTTGTTCTTCATCCTGGGAGATGGATCTAGCTTTGGAGGAGCGTTCAGAGGAAAAACGTTGAAGAGATGTATGTTCTCATGACATTTTCAGCATCGGAAAGAGATATGTTCATAGTCAATCATCTGGATCCAGTCATTGTATTCATGCTCAAGGAAAATAAAACCCGGGATGTGTTTGGCAATGTTCATATAAATTCAAATCCGATCATAGGAGGTATAATGCCCTTGTTTATTTGCATCAACTACTTTCACAAAAATGATCAGTGTGTTTCCTATTCCCTCCATAATTTCTTTCAGTCAAAATTCCTAGGGTAGAGAGTAGATTCGAATCCAAACTGGGGCGTGTGTAAAATCCTCCTTTTTTGGACTAAAGCGCTCAGTCCAAAACCTTGGTTGTAATCCAGTTGAGTTGAAAAATTAAGTCCCTTTCTCGGAGACTCAATCTCGATCTTATAGGTTATGGAAGATTCTTGTGAAGAAACCTTTCGAGCCCAATTCGAGGTCAAAGTGTCCCTTTGGTTTCCACCAGGTTTTGATCCATCGAACCAGATCCATTTCTAAGGGCCATATCCCTAATGAATTTCCAATGAGCGCATTATCTCTCATATACTATGTGCTCTCCCATATGATTTGATTAATCCACATACAGAGGTGCCACTAGAACCTATGGGAGACATTTTCCAGGCTCCCAAGCTCGAGCCACCTTTGGATGGGGGGTTTCTAAGTCTAGATATATACATTTTCCTTTACTATATTCCATTTGAGTTGTGTTCTCATGTGTCAATAGTGGCCTTTTGAATGGTGGCTTCTTCCCTCCCAGTCATCCATTATCATTCACGACTACATTTTGGTATTAGGGGGTTCGCACCCCCTCATTCGTACTCTCCATGACTGCGACCATGACAGAAAGGATATAAAGGTGGTTGCATTGATTGCATTGGAAGGCTGGTGATTACAACAAACCTTAGTTGGTATTTAGCATCCAATTCTCTCTACCACAGACCCTTGCTTTACATTATGTACATATTTATTGATTATTGTACAAGGACTGATAGTGAGGGATAGAAGTCCCCCTTAAGAAGAAAAAAATAATGAAGGATGTAAATAATGATGAATTGATCCTTAGTTCATCTAAAGTGGTTTTGGAAGTTAATAACAAGGGCGGATTTTATAAAACTATGAGGGATATAGTGGGAATAATATATATATATGTTATTTTCCCTTGCAGTACAAAAATCAATCCATTGAATCCAAGAATCAGGTTGTATTTAAAATATATCAAGCATTTCCAGAGCGATGACCAATGAGTACTGTGAAACCTTCAATAAAAAAATTATACGATAATAAAAAAGATCATTTAAAAAATATTATTACTAAAAAAAAATTCTATAATGTGTATATATAATAGTCCAAAAAATATCAAATTAATATTCCTTTTATATTTACTTTCATATAAATACTAATAGATTTTTAATTGTTCTTTTTTATTTGTAAGGAAGATTAATAAAATGAAAGACATCAAACAAATTGATATAGAGATGTCTAAATAAGTGTACAAAGAGATGGTCAAAGAAATAAGAATAAGTTAATCTTAGGAGGAACTATCCAAACAACAACATGCATCAAATGTATGTAATAATTTATTTATTTTATGTGTAATCAAAGAGTTTAATTATTGCATGAATTAATTTTGATTTTCAATTTTTATTTCTTGCATAAAAGAGGAAAACATGGAACCCATTCAACACTTAAAATGGAATGACAAGGAAAAAAATGGTTGAACACAAATTTTGTGAGTACTTGTTGTTTTATTTCTTAACATTTCATATTTGTTGTGATGTTTATATTTTAATTCATTTATGATTGTGCATGGGTGTTTTCTATAAAGTTCTAATGTACAAAGAAGAGTCATATGAACCTTTGTTTGGTATTGGATTATGTATGATTTGTCAATATACGTTCGTATATAAAGGGTTGAAGAAGGGTTTCAAAACAATGTGTATGGTTATGAATCACTTGCTACTATGATACATTTTTTAATTTACACAATCTCATATGTTATACTATAAGTATAGATATATTCATTACACTTTATTTCTATACACTACATAGATGGAACATGAAGAGGAAGAACAAAATCAAGCTAATAAACAAGACATTACAAATAACCCAAGTACACTATCCCATGCAGGTGATGAAGAAATGAGGCATGTAAGCACTTCGAGCAATGACAACAACTCCAATGATAAATCATGATCAATATAATTGAATGGTACAAGTTTTATATTTTGGAATGTTTGTATGTAAAAATCAAACATTTTGTTTAATGTTGACATATTGCCCCAATTGGTATGATGACAAGTTGCCAATAATTGTAACAGTTATTTATTAACATTTTGATATAATAAAATGAGTTTCTTACTCTACTAATATAGCCTCTGTTGTTGTAAAATATGTTTTCAGTTGAATATATAGATGATTTACATTATTAAATTGAATACTAGTATATTTGTTTAAATAACATAATACATTAATGTAATGATTATATCCAATCACATTAATTAAAATATAAAAATTAATATTATTATAAAAAAAATATTTGATTTTTTATAAAATATTAAAATCAATATTATTATAAAAAATATATTTGATTTTTTATGATTAATTGAAATTTTATTTTAAAAACAAGAAATTGCATTTGAATACTCATAACATATAAAAAAAAAATTAACAAATAAAAAATATTAGTACATTGTTTTTATTTGAATTCAATGATGTGTTTTATATCTATTTACTCATCCATATGTTTAAATGGTTGGTACACACATGTACAAAGTCACTAGTTTTTTGTAAATTTGATAAGAGCATCAATTTTTTTAACTAAAATAATAATATCATTTCCTTCTACAACACCATTACTTTGTCCATATCATTATTTCCTTCTACAACACCATTACTTTGTCCATATCATTATAGTTACTATTACTAAGACTTCACAATGCACAATCATATATATACACACACGCGATTGTGTTCAATCATAAATATCATATGCATTGATGCATTTAAAATATATAATAAAAAGTGGTGCTTTAAAAATATATAATATGTAATTGTGTGTATCTATTAAATAGAGATGCATTAGTGTGTCTTATTGTTTTAAGTGCGCGAGAAAAAATTAAAATAAAATTTTAACAACACAAAAATTTAAAATAAAATTTTAACAACATTGATTTGTTTTTATAATATTTAAAATATATAATAAGAATAAGTGCTTTAAAAATATATAATATGCACTTGTGTGTATTATATAGAGACACATTAGTGTGTTTTATTGTTTTAAGTACCTCGAGATTAAATTAAAAAACTATATTAAGACATTTAATCGCTTAGAATTTTTAGTTATAGTGAACCTTCACTAAAACCTCCACTGTCAATAAGATAAGAAAGGTGTTTTGACAGCTTTTTTGGATCTTGTAACATTAAAAACCTCCACTAAATAACGTTTTTTCTCGTAATGCATCCTCCATAATATCTTATTATAATTCTAGATTTCTACCTCATTTCTAGAATGCATTGTATTTAATGCTTAACACCATTTAAAATGCGTATAACAACAAAGCCTAGCATAGTTCAACCATAGATTATCCTTTTGAGCCTTGTTTTGGCTTATTACCATCTTATCCATATTAGTTTCTCATTCTTATAGGCCTCACATAATTTATTGCAAAGAATTCCATATAACAAGATAGAGTAACCACCTTCATCAAGAAGTTTTGTTACAATTTGCTTAATTCAACTGGCCTTGTCTACTTCTCATTTTCTATGTATAGGATATTAAGTTCCATCAATAAGTCTGCCCCATGGGCTCACCTCATAGTTCAAATTAATTTATGTTGGATATAAAAGTATTATTGTCAATAGGAATTTGAAAAACCCCAAAACTTATGAAGTAGTCGTTATCATATTTGAATTTCTTGTCTCATCCGAAAACGATACGCATAAATCCAATATGCTTATTTGGTTTTAAGGGTTATTTTATTACCAAATGCAAATATTTTAGTTTTTTTTCTTTTGTTAACATATTATATAGTATGAGGGGTGGCAGGTGTGAGGGGAGTCATCTATGATTCCGATAGACAAAAGGTTGTTGACTTTTCCTAGGGCTTGGGAAAAAATACCAACAATAGAGAAGAAACTCTAGCAGTGTACATGGGTTTACAAATCGCTCATGTACGAAGCATACAAACTCTTGTGGTGCTAGGAGACTCTAAAATCGTCATAAAATACCTCATTGGCCTCTCAAACTCAACAACTCATTTTTCTAGCGGACTTTGCTCGCAAATAAATGCCCTGAAAAAGATCTTTCTCAAAATTAGCTTATTTCATATCCTTCACTCTCAAAACTCAGAAGCAGACCAATTAGCTAAAGCAACAAAATCCTTAGAACAGAGCCACCTTGTCAGCAATCATATCCTCTCTTATGACTGGCCCCCTTAACCTTATTCGTTTGAACCACCTTCCTCTAACAACCCAAGACTTTTCCCTTTCTTTGTCTTTTTCTCTCCTCCCC
>ML791975.1:233387-244056 GCA_009831015.1 Picea engelmannii | reverse complement strand
TTGTTATTTTTATTTTAGTTTTTTTTATTATTATTCTTTATTTATCAATTTTTTTTTCTTTCTTTTATATTTATGTTGTTATTGGAGATGGGCACAATTAATGATCTTTTAATCTTAAATTCTAATGTGATGGTTATGCATTGAAGATGCTGACATATTCTTAGTCGTCCTCCAAAATCAATGAGTCAGATTTATTGTTGATAACTTCTTTGTATTTATAAATGCATCAGTTAACCTGTTTACTTTTTAACATTTACCTAATCATATTAAGAAATTACTGTAACATCATATGATTACCACATTTAAATGATTAACTTTTGGAATTATTCCACTATCCAGTTTCTTCATACATAGGCCTGGCATTTTTACTAAATTCTTTCATTTTTCATTTATTTTTATTTATTTATTTAATTACTATTTTTATTTATTAAAAAAAATTAAAATATTATTTTATTATTTTTATTTTTATTTTTATAAATAAAAATATTTTTTTCATCTTTTAAATTTTTTAAATTATTATATAATAATCCATTTTTAAAATCACATTAAATTATTAAATTAGTGTATAAAATCTCTTTATTTATAAAAGAACCCCTTCTATATTTAAAACTATGTTAAAATATATCATACCTTTCATACAATAAATTTCACAATAATTATTATCAGCTAGAACATTTTACTATAGAATTATAGAATCATTGGTTGAAGAAACTTGATCATACAATAAATTTCACAATAATTATTATCAGCTAGAACATTTTACTATAGAATTATAGAATCATTGGTTGAAGAAACTTGATCTTTATAATCATCAAATAATATATATACCACCCCACTATACTCAATCAAGATAGAAAGAACTAATAATTTATTACTTTAAATGGTCCATCAATTCATTAATAATTATTATTTAGAGGTGAATTTATTAGAATATATTTCCTACAAAGATTGTAATAGTAAAGTGATGACAGATATGTTTTTTTACAAGAAAGTGGAATTTAGATTAATATAGCATACATGAAAACATCTACATAGTTTGGGCATGCATCTTGTGCCTGAAGTTCAAAATTACATATATAGGCGTTATAAGACAAAGCCCAGAAATGCCTATTATGTCTTAGATTCCAAAATTTGACTCCTATGGAGTTAAAAACCTGCAGACAGTGTTTCTTCAAAGTAACCAAAACTAGGCAAGATCCAAAAGAGGAGAAGATCATAGTTACACCTGCTGCTTCGGGTTTGAGGGTCCTTAATTCAGCGAGACCTTCACCCCTTCATTTTGTTGGAGGGTCGTCCTAGCGGCTTGAAGCTCTAGCTTTTCCATCCTGGATTCTAAATCCACAATTCTTTCATTAACCTGTTGCGTCGTTTGTGTGAGGGCCTCCACAACTTCCTCTCTGAGTTGAATTAGATCTTCTTCAAGCATCTCAAACCTTTTGTCACCTTCCCCATCCAGTCGGAGAAGAAACCTTCTTTTTGTGCTTAGCTTTCACTTCAGTTCACGAATTTCCTGTTCCAGCGAAGGTGGGGGATTGGGTGGAGCAACAAACTCGGAGCTAGAGGCCATTCGACGGGATGGAGGATAATCCGACAGAGTTTGAAGGGCAAGGGACCAAGCAAAAGGAGACGAGCAAGACAAACATTCACCTAAGGAAGATAAGGTTGAACTGCAAGCTTCTGTCACCCTTAATTGAACTGCAGAGCGAGCGTGCGAAGCCATGATTCAGAGGGACCTCGCGAGAGCGCCTTGCGGGAGAGAGATGGGCTCGGTACTGGTCTACTTGAGGGGCGAAGGACAGCCTCATGTAGGAATGTGTGGAGTGACAGCCCTGGAGGGAGAAGTACCATCGTGCAAGGGAGTTGTCAAACGTTGAGGTGATGCCACGGATCGGGTCAAGGGGTGGAGTATCGTCTGGTTGCCCCCTGGCACGAGACCACCTACAAGTCACCCACCTCATACCGTTAAGGGATTGGGGTGAAAGACAAGGTCCCATTGAGTGAGAGGAGTCCCTTGCTCAAGGGAGTGGCGGCTTTAGTTGCCTGATCCACTTCTCCATTTAAATGTCGGAGAACATGGAAAAAATCAATCTTTAGGAAGGATTTAGAGAGTCGTTGGATTTTCTTGAGTAGTTGTCGAAGTTTCATTTGATTTGGTAACGAGTTAGTGACCAAGGCTTGGATTAGGAACCGAGAGTCTCCTATCACCAAGATTTCATTGATGCCTAGCTTCCGAGCTAGGGTGAGGCCTCTGCCATGTTAT
The DNA here is from genome assembly GCA_009831015.1 of Picea engelmannii. Taxonomy (NCBI): domain Eukaryota; kingdom Viridiplantae; phylum Streptophyta; class Pinopsida; order Pinales; family Pinaceae; genus Picea; species Picea engelmannii. The sequence goes on along the minus strand of ML791975.1, from coordinate 241,796 downwards.
TGGTGTCTTCCGCTAATCCCCAAAAATATACCAATTCTAGAATTTCCCCTAGTGTCGCCCCTCAAGTGATGACATATATTATAAGACGTAATTTTTATAATTAAGAAATTGAGAATTTAAGTATTAATGAAAATTTTATTTTGAATTAAAATTTGGTATTATTTTTTTATCCATTAAATATTATTATTCATTTTTATATACTAATCTTTTTAATTTACATTAATAAAAATTATATTAATTTTGACTGAAAATTATTTTATTAAATTTATGTTAAAATTTAAAATAACTTAACTTTCAAATAAAAAATAAAGACCAAAAAAAATTATATAAAAGCAGTTGGATTCCGATCCACATTAATTGATCTCCATTCAAATTTTGATTCATTAGGTAAATCCAAGTTTTAGATTGATCTCCATTCAATGCATTTCTAAGCTCTTCTAAAGATGCAGATCCGGTTGCATCAGCGAGCGATGGATATAGGAATAAACGAGGTCAAGGCACCAACAGGAAGGAGTAGTTTACTGAGCGTCTATTCCTGTTCCAATCTGAGATTCTCCAATCCCGCGTAACTTAGTTGCATATCCAAACGCATATCCCCAAGGGTTGGTGGAAGCAAAGAGGAGTTTTGAATTTGAACATGTACTTTTGTTAAAAGAAGAGAACAAACCGACCGACCAAAAGGCTTTATTCAAACCCATTTTGTTTTTATATTGTAAACGAGATGATGAGCACCTTTCCATTTTGCTTCTCTACTGTAAACGAGATTATGAGAACCTTAGGGTTACATCACTCCAAAACGCATGAAATAATCTTTTCTCCTCCCTTCTAAACGGCTCTTCGCTTAGACAAACTCATGTTATGATAAGAATGTGCACTGATATTGTGGAGAGAGCTAAAGACAAAACATTGTTAGCCAACAGAAAGAAATTTATGTTGTTTGAATCGTGGATAATTTCAACTTGCCACACTAATCGAATGATTAGAACTAGGTTGCCGTAGAGTATAAGGTCGCATAGATCCATGTGCCAATTTTGAACATAATTTCCGCTTGCATGCAAGAGAAGGGACGACCGATCGACAACACAAAAGTTACTTTTTGATTGCTGCATACATCCAATCTCGGACCAACATCTCCTCCTTGACAGTCGTCGTCCAATCAATAAAATCCAAAAACGAAATACGAGCGATTCATGGTCCCAAGGGATGAAGGAAGCATTCGTCCTTGACTGGGAGTATAGAGTTTTAATTCATCTAGAGGAGAAGCAGCGGTGGAGGTGCAGCAGCTGCAGAATCAGCCTACTTGTTTCAGGGCATCGAAAACTATGAAAGGTGGAAATCGAGAGGCGCGGTGTTCAGCTGTTGGCCAAGAGAACGGCGGACTCAGAAGCCCCCCAAGCGCACCGCCCTCCAGGAAGCGCATCTGTAAGGGTAAGGGCGGGCCGGACAACATCAAGTTCCAATACAGAGGCGTTCGGCAGCGCAGTTGGGGGAAATGGGTTGCAGAGATCAGACAGCCCGGGAAACAAACCAGGCGGTGGCTGGGCACGTTTGCTACAGCCGAGCAGGCCGCACAGGCTTACGATAACGCTGCCATCTTACTCTACGGCTCCAGAGCCCATCTTAATCTTCAACCCTCAGGCTGGGATCACTCCAAGCCCTCCTCCCACACCTCTAAGCTCAGACCATTGCTCCCGCGCTTCACATTTAGATTTCCACCCGCTATTCATGGAACTAACCCTAACCCTAACACTAACCCTATTTTTTTTGGCGCCATTCCATCTGGTTATTTTCAAACTCCGACAAATCCAGATTTCTGGCCAGCAGCGATGAGAGCAGCACAAACTGACGCTACATACAACCTTCCTGTGATCGATCCAAAGCGGGAAACAACACTTGAGCAGAGTAGCGTCTTTCATATGGAAGAAGTAAGGGTTCCTACACAGCAGTGCAATGCGGAAGTGTATTATGAATCCTCTTCATTGAAGATAGATAATCTTCAAGAAAATTACGGAGCCGAGATTACGGATCTGCAATCTCATAAACTGGGTGGCCCTGATCAGCTGTCTGGGATTCATGGTGGTGTCGTCGGCGATGAGCTCAATCAAGTATTTTATAGCGACACCGCTGGGAATACTATTGAGCCAAGAAACCATATTGATGGAGAATCGAGAGATGATAATCTTGCTGCTTCCTTGCAGGAGTTGCAGTACAGTGCTGCGCCTCCGTCACCTGGTTTCATGTGGCACTATAACATAAAACACGATTATTACTACGAAGAGACCAACAGCAGCACGTTGCCTGAGACCAACAATCAACTTTGGGACTATTCTGATGAAAGTTCTATTTAGTGGCAGGTTTTTTTCACCTCTGGGAGCAGTTTCATGACCGGGACTGCATTAGAAAAGGGCTGCGATCAACCGAGGTTTCGACGAAAATACCTCAATCTTCATAGCTTACTGATCTGCGCTGCTGCACTCACAAATAACAAGGTGAGATGACAGGAATGTTCTTGGTTAAGTAAATCATAACAGAAAATCTTATACGACTATGATTCCATTTCATCTTGCCAAAGAATTTGATAGAATTTAGAAATGAATAAACATAAGAGGAATCTGATTAGTGTTTTAGCACTGAAAAATTCCTTGTGTTTAGAATGTAGTATTCGCATTCGTTTACTTCACAAAATGTAAATGCTTACCAACTAGTTTAAATTTGAAGTTATCTCTCTATCCAAAATCTCGTGTATTCATTTGCTCAGTTTTCTTTGTCTATTTGGTCTTAGTGTGCTTTTTGATTTGCTGAAAGATCTGGAACGACCTTCGATCTCAAACTCAGACCTAACCCAACCAAAATCATTCAACTCCTTTTCTGATTAAATTGAACATATATATATTGATTGAAATCGCCACCAATATTCTTCCTATGATTTAAGTAGCAAAGCTCGTGGACAATCAAAAAAGGTTAAAATTGTAGAACATTTCGTATAGTAGGTTTGAGGATGCTGATTGTAGGTTTGAGGATGCTGATTGCATGATTGGACTAAGCATACACGACTAATACTACGTGACGTGCAATTTGAAATACAGACCTAATTTCATGTGCAATTTGAAATACAGACCTAATTTCAGGCCGTTTCTCTTCATTTTTCCCTAGAAGAAACTGAATTGATATATAGGAATTTGCCAAAAAGTTCTATATAGACATCTTCATCAAAGAAACGGATATCTTGTAGAGAATATCAGGACCCGTCATTCCAACCATTTAACCAGTACTAGTCTGGATTTAGAAAGTAGCCTTCTTCTTGCTTCCCAATAAAATAAATATTTCAATCTATGCACGTGAATTTTAGCAACTTTGGGGATATCACACGCATAATTTCTGCAGCTTTTCTAAATAATTAAATTTATGGTGATGTTTTAGGTCATTCATTTTTTTAACTAAATAGTATCTCATCATCATGTAACGTACTTTCACGGTACATCTCATAATACTTTCACTATCACCAAATTTAATGATATAACATTTCTCTAGAATATTGAAATGACATTTGTTGGCATAGAGGTATTTCCTAGATAGTTATGTGATAAACACTGATTTATCATGTAATTTGTTTTGTGTGAGATCTTTTCCATCCTAAACGTTAACCATGCCTAAACAACTTCAAAAATGAATGAATATATTTGTTAGTTTTCAAAAGTAGATAAACGTTAACCATGCCTAAACAACTTCAAAAATGAATGAATATATTTGTTAGTTTTCAAAAGTAGATTACAATGTATTAGTAAGTATGTTCATGGTCGTAGAAACCTCATAAAATAAATAAATAAATCCTGTAGTCTAAAAGTTTGACTTTTTGAGTTTTTAAGGGTTTATTTTTCAATCATTTTTTACTTAAATTTAGCCAAAAATTGTTGAAACTCAAAATTTGAGTGATTGAATCTGTGCCTTGAGAATTTTTCACTGTGTTGAATCCATTTATGCATTCAAAAATGCAATTTAAACAACACAAAATGGAGATTTTACCAAGATCTTTTAGTAGATTTAGGTGAAAATTTTCAAAAAGTACGACCCAAAAAATTGATGACGAGATTGAGTCACGTGGCCCATCGACCCAACTATCTAATTGATCGATGGCCTTTACTTGGCTAATCTTGATAACATGCTCGATAACCCAAAGGTGTTATATCCATGGTTGGTAGGTAGACTCGCTTACCTAGATTATTGATTGGTCACAAGGCTCAAAGAAGTCACACTCGAGTTCCACATGGAAGACCCACATAGGTCATGTGTCTGAGAATGCATATTGATCATACATGCCAATGGGCACATATGTATGTTACTTAAAATGGCATTTTAGGTAACCTATTGGGTGAGAAGGAGAACAACCTCTCATCTTAACTACCCAATATAGACCTTGTTAGAGCTTATTGATATTTGTAATAATTTTTCAACAAACATTTAAATTGTAAATTCGAAATCGTAGTTAATTCTATTAAGAATGAACACTTAGAAAAGAAAACTATAAAATTTTACTATGAGCTCAATTAGGATTCATAAGTAGTTAGGATTCATGATAAGTTAAAGCGAAATTCTAAGGAGGATTCGTGTACTGTAATAAATTATATTTGTTAAGTACACTTTGATTTGATGAATTCTACTTTGTTAAGTCCACTTTGATTTGATGAACACTCAGGACTTCAATTTTTTGTTGAAAGAAAAAATGTTCTAAATGAAAGTCCACTTATATATGAATAGCATAAATCACTATGAAAGGAAGAAGAGTATGCTATGGACAACGGCTAAGGATTCTCTATCGTCTGAAAAGGAAGAGTTCTAAGTCTAATTTTAACATAAATATGATTCTACCTTATAGAATAAATATGAACATAAATTCTTAAGAATCGTTTCCAAGGGAAGAGTTTTAAGTCCAATTTTAATATAACGAGCACAGCCGTTAATTCGCGGGACGGTCGATAAAAGGAATTCTCGTGTTAAAAAAAACTCAGTAAAAATGTGAGGTTAAAAAAAAATTAGTAAAAAAAACGTGGCAATTATATGATGTTACAGTAATTTCTTAGTATGATTAGGTAAATGTTAAAAAGTAATAAGAAGTTATCAACAATAAATCTGACTCATTGATTTTGGAGGACGATTAAGAATATGTCAACATCTTCAATGCATAACCATTAGATTAGAATTTAAGATAAAAAAAAATCATTAATTGTGTCCATCTCCAATAAATATACACCTTTCGGGGTAAATATAATTCTACCTTACAAAACAAATATGAACATAAATTCTTAAAATTGAAATCTTCTTTGAAAATGAAGTCTTGTTATTATTTGAACAAAGCATAATAATGCCAGAGAAAACTCAAAGTACTAAGCGATTTTCAACATTACACTCACTAAAAAATAGTTGTGGGAATCTCTATAGAAATAGAAAATGGACCATACAATTACCAAAGGAAAAGGGGATAATTTGTGGATAATTTAAACATGCACACATTATTTTCAAGCGATCATAGCGGTCATAGAAATATGCAAGGTTGTCATTATATGTTAGAGACTAAGCGTATCTCAAGAAAAGAGGGCTCTAGCTTCCTAAAAGAGAGAGGGAGTGGCTAGATTTTGACATGACATGATGTTAGAGAATGGTTTTGTTCTCTCATATTGGTATTATCCATTTTAAAGTTTCTTGCATTGAGAAGTGTTTTTTACAATGTAATATGAAAGAGATGTGTAATTTCATGTTCATGAAGAAATAAGTTGTATTTTAGAAAAAATACTAAAATATTAAAACAAAAATATATTTAAATTAGAAAAAATAATAAAGTATTAATAACAAAAATATTGATCTTAAGTAAAATATTTTAATGTAGATCTTTTAACTAAAATACTAGACAAACAAAAATTATATATATAAATAGATCAATGTAGATCCATCTTAACTTTGGCTCTATGAAGTGTTAAAAGGGATCAAATCCATGAAGGTGCCCTCTTGACTCTTGATAAAATTGGAGTTAAGATGAATCTACTTTAATGTTTATATTCAATTCAGTTTTTATGAATGCTTTGATTTCATTTTATTTAGTTCAAGTTCCTAGATTCATCCATGGCAATTTTGAGATTCTTTATAACTAGTGATCATAGAAGATAGTTAGGAACCTAGAAGTGATAAGCAGTTAAGTTTCAAACATGAATTTGTTGTTCAACATACTTATTTATTGAAACAAATAAAAGGTTGTTGGATCCCATTAGAGTTTCGGGTGAAATCACAAAGGTGGGTTACACTTTCGTGACAATCAGGTCTCCAAAATTCCGAAAAACGTTTTTTCGGCCGAACTAATAATATTTTTCGGTCGAAAGATATTTTTTTCGGCCGAACTATTTTTCGGTCGAAAAAATGAACGTCAAATTGAATGGTGCAATAACCGCCCCCTCGATTTGCGTGTACAAATTTGTTCGACCGGATATTTTCTTTCTGGCAATCCGTTTTCGGTCGAACAATTGTTCGGCCGAACTATCTTTCGGCCGAAGATTTGTTCGGCCGAACTATCTTTCGACCGAAAGATTTTTTATATATTAACCACACATCGGCTTTGGAATGTTTTACAAAATTTTGTTGTCGTTTGTTGTATGCTGATGTGTTGTTGTCATGAGGAGGTCGCGAGGAGGTTGTTGTATTCGTTGTCGTGAGGAGGTCGTCGGGAGGTCGCGAGCGCAGCTGAGGTCAGTGTCGGGGTCGTTGTTGCGTTTGCAACAGGTAAGTTTCTAAACCGTAGCTTTAAATTTGTTTTAAAAGTATGATTCAATTGTTTTAAGTTTTTATTACTGTAGCTTTTTATTAAGTTTTTATTGTTGTCGTAGTTGTCCTGTGTAATAAGTTGAGCTCTCTTGACTAGTATCCCATGGTTAGCCAACTATAAACCACTTAGATCCATTTCAGTTTCCATGGATCCCTCGGTGGATACAATAAAACTTTTTGAAATTTCTCTTAGCTTTAGTACAATCACTAATTCTTTTAGAGACCGAATATCCTCGGTCTTATCTGCAACAACTTCTGATAGAAGATTAATCTCTATTTTCGACTCCCCTGACATCTAGACAGTTGGCCATCACTACGACTACCAAAGACTGCTCGAAATCAATCTTAATCGCAACCGGTTAGAAAGCCTTTCACTTCGCCCAGGCTCTTGAAAATCAGTAACACAGGCATTGGTGGGTGAAGTGTTATGAAACAAGCCGAGACGGTTATTTCCTAACTCAGATCCAGGATACTTTTTTAGATTGTAGACTCTTTCATAGCCTTTGGTCGAGAACCTTCCTTCTTAACAATCCATACTGTACCTTATTTGAGTTTAGCCTTGTTTTTAATGAAGCCGAATAATTTACATAAAGAACGTCAGAGGAAGCATTCGTAGGTGGTTAGATTGAATTGGCATTTTCATAAATATGAATTAAGCGTATGTTTATAGCATGTTTTTCACTCGATTTATGGAAATAGGAGCCTTCGGGCGAGCGCTACGAAGGACTTCACAAAAATAATGTCGAGCTAGACAGTGTTGAACATTGGGTTTGATATGAACACAAAATCCTGAATTATACAGTTCAAGAGTATGTTCATTATCCGTTTCAACAATGATACATTGCCTCCACTCCACTCTCAAGTACTGAAGACATCACGCCTACACAATGTGGTGGAATTAGACATATCAAGGCACTCCCATCCGATCTCATCCGATTGGACATGAAAACAATATCCAACTGTCTAGGAAAACAGATACCGAGAGTTCATAACCAATATGGTCGAAGACCATCTTTCCCAACAAAAAATAACCAGACCTATTCCTATCCAGATCTCATAGATATTTGTTCCCTTTAAATTCCCTGAACTTCATTCATCTGCCAAAGAAGTTCAGAATACATGTGCTCATATTCATATCCTAATCAGACTAAGGACTAAAAGGAAGTTGCACATACGAGATATGTGCATTCAGAAGAAAGAATAAAAGTTATATTTTTTTACATGGATACGATTTATATGCTATGTTAATCACTATTACAGTTTATTTCTAGCTATTATAACACATACAATTCAGTTTTTCTTTCACCTACTTTTTCTTATAGTTATTATTGCTATTTTAACCTTTTTAAATAAAAAATAAATTAAAGTTTTAAGAGGTTTATTTCTAGATATTATAACACATACAATTCAGTTTTTCTTTCACCTACTTTTTCTTATAGTTATTGTTGCTATTTTAACATTTTTAAATAAAAAATAAATTAAAGTTTTAAGAGATTGTAATGACATAATTCACCAGTCATTAAATGTTTACATGTCAATCATCATTACTGTATCTTCCATTAGTTTAACCGCCCTGGAATTTATTTCTTCCTTTTCCTTTTA